>PVJA010005685.1:23540-77653 GCA_004027025.1 Myocastor coypus
TTTTTTTTTTTTTTTTTTTTTTTTTTTTTTTTTTTTTTTTTTTTTTTTTTTTTTTTTTTTGTCTTTTTGAAACAGGGTCTCGCTGTGCAGTTCAGGCTGGCCTTGAGCTCACTTTTGTAGCCCAGGCTGGCTTCGAACTCTCACTGATCCTCCTGCCTCAGCCTCCCGAGTGCTGGGATTACAGGCGTGCACCACCACGCCCAGCTTCAGCAGTATCTTTTTAAATATAAATTTTGAACTTAGCTCATTTTACAATACATGGATAAGGAAGATGAACACAGAAATAAAATTCACACATATACTTCAAAGGAGATAAAATGATTTCTAGACTGGTGAACACTATAGAACACCTATGGACAGTAATCTTTGAAAGTAACTGTTACAATACAAATGGTGCAACATTGCTAAAGTCTCATGTACTTGAGTATTTTTTTAAAAAACTAAAGCAGTTGAATACCTTTATCTCATAAGCATTCAGTTGCTTGCTTTCTGCTGTCCCCTTTTTTTTCAAGGCCTTATTCTGTAACAAGTCAAAGACAATTATATTTAGTATTAAGTAATTTAAACTTATATAACTGCCACTGGCTTAAATTACTGAAAAGTATTATTCTCTAAAATGAAGGCAAAAATATTTGATATTAAGAATAGTTACAAATAGTACCTACCTCCTGCTGAAGCTCTTCAATATGCTTGCCTTTGTTTTCAACTTGTTTCCTTAAATTGTTACACTACAAAATTATGAGAAATTAGCTTTTAGCTAATTTTAAACAAAATAATTTCAGACTAGTAACATATAAAGTAACATAAAGCTCAATTCAAGTCGTGTTAGATCCATTAATGTAAAAAAGCATGTAGTTACATATTTTCATTAAGTTTACCATATACACATGGAATTCTTAAAATTTACTGATTTACTTAAATAACATGAATTCATCTATTTCAAGTAAATGTGCTGTACAGTCAACCCTATAAAGAAGGCTGAATTATATTATTAAATAGTTAATGAAAAGCAGGTGCCAGAGCTAACAATAATTTGTCTTCTTACTCATTCTTTTCCCTTTCTCTTTTCTGAGATGTTTACCTACAAAGGGTGTCTTCCAGAAAACACAAAAGGAAACTAAGGAAAAGCTTTTAAAAAGCAATAAAAATTTCACTGATTTTCACATAAATTTGGTAAAAATACAGCAGTACGTAAAATTTTTGGCAGGCAATTTTATGTACTTTAAAAATAAAGCTTTCCCCTAAGGAGAGTCAGAGAGAAAACATTCTCTCAGGATTTCATGGAGAGCAAACTGGTCAAGCAATGGCCATGACTCATCCAGACGGCTGACACCAGCAACAGTTCTACAAAGCACTGTACATGGTTCCAAAGTACATTCTGAGAGGATATGGCTGACCTTAGGAGATATAAAGCCTACATGTTTTGTTATACAGGTCTTGCTTTAGTTTTCCCTTAACCACCCAGCAGAAAGGTTTAAACATGACACATAAAACATAACGGTAGTTTAGTATGCTGAACTGTAAAAGGCTCTAATCAACAGCTTCCAACACTGCCAGTTTTTGCCAGCAACCCACTGCAATTATAGAACAGGTGACTATGTATATAACTATCTTCTGTTAGATGAAAGGGAAGAAATCTATTGTACTAATAACCATTAGAAAATTTATCATGTCTACACCCTGGGTTCTGCATAAATACAATGAGGACAACAATATGGATTGCATCAATTATTGGGAATGTATTACTAATGTGTTTTGAAACTCTCACATTGTAATTTCTTATTAAAAGTAATAAAAAATAAAAATAAAACTTTCCACTGTTGGTGGAAAAGATACTAAGATGTCCTGAATAAACTTCCTCATAATAATTATTTTAATATAAAATGCCAAAAAGTGAAGAATTTTATTATTTAAAGTTATCACTATGAAGTGATACTAAGGTTTCAGGTTAATACCAAAGCCAGCACTTGTTTTAAAAGTATCTGCAGAATTCCAACCAGGATGACAAAGACATGAAACAAAAATTAGAGTCCCCTAAATGTAAAAATACAGTAAGACTGACCTATATTAAGACAGAAACTCAAAGTCAGTGAGAAGATAAGCAAGAAATAAATCTTTCACAGAGGATACAGTAAACAAACTTCTTTTACTTTGGTACTAAGTGAAAGGACTAGAAGTCCTCCCTGAAAAATCTATAACCATGAGGTACCTTTATATCACTTCATAGGCTGAATTATACAATCCAAAAAACTACAAATTGAGCAACTAATTTAAAATGGCCTCTCTCTAGTAATGATTTCAGGAAAACATTCTGGGTGAGATAGCAACTTCCTTGTAAGACTAAAGAATTCCCACAGACAAAACTCCAACAAATCAAATCATAAAAATTTCAAAAATAAGGCTCAACCGGGCCCGGCAGGATGGCGCAGTGGTCTAAAGCGCCTGCTTAGGAAAGCTTAGGTGGCTGCAGGGACTGCGGTTCGATCCCCGGAACCACATGCTGCACCAGCCCTGCCCTCAGGGCAGGCTGAGCCGGCCATAAAAATAAATAAGTAAACAAACAAAAGTTCTGAAACAAGAAAAAAAGTAAAACTAAATAAATAAATAAATAAATAAGGCTCAACCAAGTAAAAATCAGAAGAAAACACAAAGTGCAAAATCAGACCTAGAAAGATTTCAGATACTGATACTGTCAGACATGGAATATATAATACATATTTAGTACACCCCCACAAAGTTGCAGTTCACACTATGGCCTCAGTCATTCACAGACTTTTCCTTAGAATCTGTGTGTGGAAAGCCACAATTTTACAGAAACTGCCAATATCCATGGCAATTGCTTTCTGCCAGGAGGTTTTCAAGTAACCAATTCAAGACGTTATTCAGTTCTTGATACTAACTGGTTTCTACCCTAACTCATATCCAACAGAGGCTCCAGCACTTTCACTTAACAGGTTGCTGTACTGTATACAGCTATCTTTAGGGGTCTCAATTTTGTTCTTCAAGCCTTAGGATATGAGATATGACCAAAGTGTCATGTATCTAAGACTTCATCAATATAATATTTATTAAAGAAAATGGGAGACTCAGCCTACTCTGGATTTAAACTATGGAAGAATTTATAAGTATTTTTCTCACTATATCTGAAATTAGCATTTTTTCATAATTTGAAGGTGCTCCAGGAAAGTAACCCCAAATATTTAAAGAAATTAGACTTAAAACTGCTTATTTGAACAAGGAGACCACAGAAGATGGCTGAGCTGCTTTGAAAAAAAACACTACAATGTCTTTTTTTTTTTTTTTTTTGTCTTTTTTGAGACAGGGTCTCAGTATGCAGTTCAGGCTGGCCTTGAGCTCACTTTTGTAGCCCAGGCTGGTCTCAAACTCACACCGATCCTCCTGCCTCAGCCTCCTGAGTGCTGGGATTACAGGCATGTACCACCACGCCCGGCCTACAATTTCTAATAATGCAAACTTTAATTGTAATTTAAAACTACCACAGAAAACCAGGGACTTCTGCTCTCACTGAATACATGTTCAAATTTAAAGATTATCATTCAAGATATTTTTTTAATGTGTTTGGTATAGAGTCTCACAACACAGGTTGGACTTGCAGTGATCCACCTTTTTTTAGCCTCCTCAGAGCTGGGAAAACAGGTATCCACCACCATGCTCAGTTTTGGTGGCTAACTTCCTTTTCCCAGGGCAGGGGTGGCATAGCATGTGGTTCCAGGGATCCAACGCCTAGTCAATACACTTGCCTAAGCAGGTGCTCAGTCTGAGGAGCTTTCTCACCAGCCCTTCTAAAACATTATGAAGCCGGGCGTGGTGGCTCACGCCTGTAATCCCAGCACTTGGGAGGCTGAGGCAGGAGGATCGCTGCGAGTTCGAGACCAGCCTGGGCTACAAAAGTGAGCTCAAAGCCAGCCTGAACTGCACAGTGAGACCCTGTCTCAAAAAGCCAAAATAAATAAATAAATAATAAAACATTATGAAAATACTTGTTACTTTGTCAAAAAGAGCAAGTGTTCCATATATTTCTTAGTCCTGTTCTTCAGGCCATCAAAACCTATTATTCTTGAGTTTATCCTATCTTTTCTTACAAATCACCTTTACTGACAGTATAGCACAAAATATGTGCATATTTACACTAAAATATTTTAAGAGGTTTTAATTTTGGATGTTTTGATTGCCCCATTCCACTCCGACCATCCCACTCTTCTTTCTGCATAAGGCACTGAAAATTAAATTAGGTTTGCAACCCATATATATATATTTTTTTCCTTTTAGTCTTTTTGAGACAGGGTCTCTCTATGCAGTTCAGTTGCTAACTTTTGTAGCCCAGGCTGGTCTCGAACTCACACCGATCCTCTTGCCTCAGCCTCCTAAGTGCTGGGATTACAGGCATGCGCCACCACGCCTGGCTCCCCTTTTATATATAAATCTTGAAAATTAGGGTCATTATATATTGTTTCCTAAAATAGTTCTTTCTTTTTAAATGTTTAAAGATACTTAAAATGTATTTGGAAGAATGACCAGAAATTCTTTAAAAGGTCTTCAACTATCACAATTCACTTCTAGAAAATCTGTGTGCTCAGAAACAGAAGGATTTTATTTATAAGAATATCCTTGTAAACAAAAATACTATTACTAGAAATCAAAATTTCTTGAAAGTGAACTGTACTTTCTAGAGGATTATGATATGTAAGGACAAGTTTACATAAGTGTGTATAGTGGCTCAAGGAAGGGAAAAGTGAATATCTTCACATAAAATAATAAAGGTCTGCCCTTCAAGAATCCAGTCATTTGGCAACCCAAGTGGGTGACTGGCGCCCAGCCCACAGCCACAACCTTCCTGGCCCCTCCTTGGGCAGGTTGGTTGAGGCCAAGCCCTCCAGCTCCACGGAGACACAGCACCCTGGGTCTCCTCCCACCCTGAGGTGAGGTTGATGCCTCCTTTCCCCAAAATTCAGTCCCCCCACCGCTCAAGCTCTGGTTTAAGGGTTAGGTTGGGTGATGTGGAGGAGAAGGTCTACCGACAGCTAGGACATTCCAGGGCCATTGCCCTCCCTAGTGAAGATTAGATTCAAGTTAGGGTGTCCTAAGCATTCTCCATTTACTTCATGACCCATTAACTTGCTTCAACCCTCTCACCCTTCCAGTTCCCACACCAGGGATCTCCTTATCCAGGTTCCCTTCCTGGGACTTTCATGTCTTAGTATTTTTTAAAACTGTGACTTCAGGCATGGCATTAGTGGGATAGGAGATGAAACTACCCCACCACTGTTAAATGGGTTCAACTCCTTGAGAGTGAACTTATTAAGATACTCAGGAGAATTTTCCTGTCATGCAGACAATTTGGTCTCAGATCGCTTGGGATGTCTATAGATTTCAATATATTTGGAAGCATTTGGAGAATGGATTGGAGTATATTTGGAGTCACTTTAAAAAACACTGAGGGGCTGGGGAGATAGCTCCGAGGCACAAGTGCCTGCTGGGCAAGTGCAAGGTCGTGAGTTCGAACCCTGGTCCCACAAAAAAAAAAAAAAAAACACTGAATGTAATTTTGTCTTTCTGATTAATCATGTCTGAGCTTTGCATTTAGTCTTTTCTTACTAAGTAAACACTAAGTAATATTCAGATATCTGGAATTTAATCCACCATGTAGAAGTCCCTAAATGTATGTGTATGTGTGTTTGATTAAGTTTTCATACTTTGGAACATGACCTTGAAACTGACTGCAAGCAGGTGTTGCTTGTTGGGTGGTCACTTTGCTTCCTATTACTTGTAATTTCAGCAGTGGTTACATGTGAAGAATTTAACAAAATGCTAGAATGTAATGTTTCAAGATTACATTCTACTCTTTAATGACTGTTATTAATAATTAAAATCTGTTTCTCATTCTGAGGACTGCCTTATATTACTAGAGGATTTTAAAAATTGAAATGCCAGACTCTAGAACTGAGAAATGTTAAAGTTAAAAAAAAAAAACTGCATGAAAGGTTTTTGTTTTATTTACTTGTTTCTGGTCCAGGATTACATCTAGGGCTATTGGGAGACTGGAAGCAGAAAATGGATCAAAACTGTGTAGGTGAGACTAGGCTTCAGTGCCTAAAGCAAACAAGCTAAAGCAGTCCTGAGATAAACGTCTGTGTGGTTAAGGTCAGCAATTAGTCACTAGGAAACCTTGTGTCCTGTGTCACTAACTTTGCAAAAGTGTAAGTAAACTTCTGTTTGTTGTGCAGGTAGGTGCCTTTCACAGATATTGCCCACTAGCCACCACCTAGTCCAACTTTCTCTTGTCTTTTTCTGACTCCTGCCACAGTTTCTCACCAGATGGAACCCATGTGACTCAGGCCAAGGGATCCTTACACAGGGCTAGTCCACCCACCCCTTACAGGTCCTTTCTTAAGTTTTAATTTTGAGGCAGTATCTCAAAATTTGGAGGCTGGTCTGGAATTTGTGATCCTCCTGCTTAAGGCTCCAAGGGTGTTGAGATTGCAAATGTCCAGCACCTCTCCTAGCTGCAAAATACAGTTTGGACTTGTCGAATACAAGTGCTTATAAGTGCTTCAAATAAAATAAGCATTATTGTCTGAAGAAAAAAAATTCAATCACGGCTAAAGATGTAGCTAAAATAAATTTATAAGTATCCAGTCATGTGCTTCAAAATTTTAGGCTCCCAAACATTTTTTAAAATTAGAAAATACCTTGTTTTCCAATATCTTCATTTGCTTATCTTTTTTTATAACTTCACATTCAATGCTTCGTGCCTAAAAAATCATTTGACATCAAATTAAAAATGTTAACAAAATTGGTATTTTCCTCTATCTTTTAGAAATGAAATTATAAAACTTAGACTTATATTTCTATAACACATAGCTATCAGATCTCCCAATTTATTTTGGTGTCCTTTTTAAAAAACTAAATCATCTTTGCATATTAAGTGATAGACATGTTGACCAATTTGATTTACTTATATCATGATGTATACATATGTCAAAACTTTGTACACCATGAAATAAAATTTTCAGGTTACTGTTCATGTGTCAATGCTCCTCACTGATTGGCATAAGAACATGCAATATTATATCTGATTTACTAGTGTTATCTTGAATTTTTAAAAACTGTGTTGGTTGAGAAGATAGCTTGGCAGTATAAGAGCCTGCCTGGCAAGCACCAGGACCCCTGAAACCAAGAGTGGTGGTACACACCTAAATCCCAGTGCTAAGACCAGAGGATCACTACAAGTCGGAGCTACATTGTGAGACCCTATACCAATTAAATAATCTTTTTTTTAATTTTAGGGAAGGGCTTACAGGACGTTCAGGGTCTCACTACTAGATCAGACTTGTAGTGCTCTGTCTGTTTATAGCATCTCAAGATTTGGGATTACAGGTATGCGCCACTACACCCAGTCTCAACTGCCATGGGACTGGCACTGCAAGCCCAGGGATCAAACCCCTGACCTCTGCTCACAGGAGCTTTAATTGCTGAGCTATTTGACTGGCCCTTAAATTATTTTTTTACTGTTAAAATCTGTCCTGCCACTTGGGAGGCTGAGGCAGGAGGATCGGTGAGAGTTCGAGACCAGCCTGGGCTACAAAACTGAGCTCAAGGCCAGCCTGAACTGTACAGTGAGACCCTGTCTCAAAAAGACAAAAAAAAAATCTGTCCTGCATATAAATGTTTTAATGTCTAAAATATGTCTTTCACAGGCATTTGTTAATCTGAACTTTGAGATATATTACCTATAGTTAAGATGTTAGGAACAGAAGGTCACATAGTGTGAATGAAATAATATCTGAACTAAGGTTAATAGGATTGAAAGAAAGGTATTGTAGTGTCAGCCAAAATGAAACTATTTGGAACTTTTTTTCTGGAAGATTGAATAAGTTAAAATTCTTAATAATTTGTTGTATTTTGTGTTTTCTTTAAATCACTAATACCTTCTACATTGCAAATTGTTAAAGGAGATTTTACATTAAACATTTGTTATTTCCTAACATAAGTGCATTGAAGCAGCATCTGATACAAAGTTTTTCAGTAAATTGCATACAAGTATTTAATACACTAAAATCATTTTTTCAGGATGAATTTAATAAAGTTGAAATTAGCAATAGCTTTTTGAGGGGTGATATATGATATAATCTAAAGTCAAAAAGACCATCTCTACTACCTTTTACTTTTGTAAGTTTCATACCCTTTGGAGACCTGATTTTTTAATTAGTAAAACAAGAACAACAATGAATTCCAATTAAGTAAAACCACATGTAAAAATAATTTACATGCATATAGTCCACCCTAAAGAATCTTAAGATTAGTTTATTTTTGCACTATTCCAGTAGTCTATCTTTCTAAAGTGCAAATGTAATTAACCCTCAAATCAAAACTCTCCAGTAACCTTCAATTCCTTTCCTAGTTATGTGAACTTAAATGATTCAACCTCCACGTACTCACCTTTTCCCACTCTAATACCACCATCTTATCTTTCAAACATAATGAAGTTATGCTTTCTTAAGTATGTCATGCTCTCTCATACTTCCACGCCTTCCCATACAAGTATGTGATTTTTTTAACTTAAGATTATTCCTTTTCTATTGTATTTGGGTCACCTTGCTACCTTCCAATAAACCATATTAATCTAAATGAGCTAAATCTTTTAGGAAACTTGCTCTGGTCTAAATTTGGATTAGATGTTCATCCTTTTTTGTTTGTTTGTTTGTTTCTGTGATGTTTTGGGGTTGTTTTGTTTTGTTTTTCTAAAAATAGGTCTATGTAGTCCAGACTGGCCTCTAACTTGCAGATACCTTTCTGCCTCAACCTCATAGGTGCTGGAATAACAGGCAAGAGTCACCATACCCAATTTAGATGTCTTTTCTGTTGACTTCCATAGCATCCATATAGATAACAGATACTTTGGTCTGGCCAGGTATACCTTTCCCTATGTAAGCAAAACCACCTACTATAAGCTCCACAGACCCACAAAAAAAAAAAAAAAGAATAAAAAAGGGGCTAGGGAGATAGCTCTGAGGCACAAGTGCCTGCTGGGCAAGTGCAAGGTCGTGAGTTCGAACCCTGGTCCCACAAAAAAAAAAAAAAAAAAAAAAAGTATAAGCTCCACAGTAATATTTTTCAGTTCCTGTAACTGCTTCCAGGCATAAGCATGCAACTTGTCTGGGCTGATTACTTATCTCCTGGCCACAATGGTTGACTTAGGAACAAGTTCTCTCTAGGTGTGTCTTTACCAAGTTTTTTTTAGCATTTTCTAAACTTCTTTTAAATTTCACACTGGCGATCAAACCCATGGCTCACACATGCTAGACAAGCACTCTACCACTGCGCTATATATCCCTACCACTCAGATTATTTCAGCAGTCTTCAAAACTATTTTCGATAGGTTTCTAATTTCTGAGGTCATTCATCTCTCCCTGCTCTACTCTCATATATTAAAAGTTCTCATCTTAATAAAAACTTTATTAAATCATTACTTCCAACTAAAGTAAATGAACTCTAAACTCAAGAGTTCAAAATAATGCTTGGTACATATTTGAGGACAGATAATATGGTATCTACTGAACTACTAAAAGAAGACATGGCCTTCATAATATAGCATGTTTGACCTTTATACAGTTTTTTCCCACTTCCTATATTTTAGTTTTTTGTCCAATTGTCAAAACAATTCTACTTACATACATAGATGTATCTCTTTCCCCACCTCCCTCTTCTGTCCTCCTTCCTCCACAACTCAGTAACTCTTTGAGCAATTCCATTCCCTTTTACCAGCATCTCCTGTACCCTTCAGATTTCATTTTCTCTTTCAGATTCTCACACTAAAGAGACAATATGATGTTTGCACATGCCTGTCTGACTTATTTTACTTAACAGTAGTGCCTCTTGGGCTGGGAAGATAGCTCAGTGGAATAAGTGCCTGCCTGTCAAGCATAAGGTCCTGAGTTCAATCCCTGGTACCACCAAAAAAATAATAATATTAAGAGTATGGACTCTAATTACATTCACTTACCAGCAAAACAGTCAAGCTTATCCTGTACTTCATAATATACTGCAAAATCCTGTCGTGTAATTTGTACTAGTCTAGTTGTGACATTCTTTCCTAAAAAACTTCTATTTGAACTTGTTCAACCCAAATTCCCCAAAGTGCAACACAAACTTTCTGTATTCCTTATTACCATAACACAACCTTTTAAGCCCAGAAATATAAACATCAAATTCTAATATATAATAAATGTATAAATTATATAGTTAGAAATATATTTATAATAAAATTAAAAATTGTTACTATTTCTTACAGATATAGATAAGTAAAATAACCCAATTTTATCCCTATTTTTAAGGTTAGTGACTTACAACAATCCCTACATCTTTACACAAAAGTATTTTTTAGACATAAGTCATTTTTATGAACTGAAAATCGATACAAAAAATATTGAATAAAACATACATTTTCTTCACTCTTGTCCAATTTACATTTAATTTCTTCTTCTTTCTCTTTTAATTCTTCCTTCACAGTTTGTAATTCATTCCTAAAATGAAATGGAAGAGTGACATTATAATCCAACTTACATTTCATTTGTTTCCTAACACTTTTACTGGTTGACTACTTTTTGTTGGTTTTATTTTTTTCATTTTGTTTGCCAATTTTTCATGCATTGCTATCCACTAGGCACACTTTTATTCTCATTTAAATTAACTTATATGCTTATTTTAAAATTAACTGAGGGCTGGGGAGATAGCTGGGCAGTATAAGTACCTGCCTGCCTGGCAAGCACAAGGTCCCAAGTTTGATCAGCAGTATCCATGCTGTGCTGGCCCCAGAACCCTGGGTATGTCATGTTAGCTTCAAAAACAAGCATGGTGGTAAAAACCTGTAATCCCAGTGCTGGAGAGGCTGAGACAGAAGGATCACTACAAGTAGAAACTGCATAGCAAGATAAAGAGTCAAAACTAACTGATTCAAAAAAAAAAAAAAAAAAAAACACATATAGATGTAGATATATAGATATAGATAATCTACACTAAATTCAAAATAAAGATATACCTGGCCAGCCAAATAGCTCAGTGGATTAAGAGCTTTCAAGCCAGTGCAGGGGCCAGGGGTTCGATCCCCAGGCCTGCCTTGCAGGGCCCCACCCCTGGGGTGCACTGAGCTGGCAATTGAGACTGGGTGAGGTGGTGCATGCCTGCAATCCCAGCTCTTTGGAGGCTGTAAACAGGCGGATCACTGAGTCTGATCTAGTAAAGAGATCCTGAGCACCCTGTAGACCCTTCCCTAAAATATTAAAGAAAAAAAATCAGGCAACTGCCTCTGCTCCTCCCTTTGGGGGTTGACAAGTTAGCTCTGTGAGTTAGGCACCTGTGCAGGAAATTCCAGTCAGGCACAGGGGATGGCGGTTCGATCCCCAGGCCCACCCTTGAGGCAACCTAAGCCAGCCAGCCAGAAAAAAAAAAAAAATTTGTATTATCAAGATAATGGCTTCAGAATTTATGACAGTGAAAAGATGAAAAATGTAAATATGCAAGGACTAAGTCAATATTACTTCTACTTGGCTGACTTGAGTATGTAGGTATTGAAAGAGATGATTATGAAAAACACCTACCAACATGAATAAAGAGTAAAATAGAACTACAGAGACAATCACAAAATTTCATGGAAGGCCACGTATAAAATTACATACCAATAATTACAATCAAGAGCCATTCTTTAAAATATGAAGTGGATATAAATAATATTTGATGTGACTTACTGGAAATAACTTTTAAAACTTCCAAATTTTCTAGAGTATTACTAATATACATTTTAAACTAAATATTAAAGAACTACAAAGTTTATGCTGGTTTAAATTAGTAATTTTCATCTAATTTCAATGTTTAAATGCTCAGTATAAAAAGACATAATCAGCAGGATTTCAAAACAGTAATTCAAGCTTAATTTTTTTACCTCATGTAACAGTCAACCGAAGTTTAGTATAAACCCTAACAAGAGTACTAAAATCTTTTGCCAGACAGAAAAGTCCAACTGATTGTTACCTTAATTGTATTTCTGTTTCTTCCAGATTTCCTATTTGTTTCAACATTTCTTCTTCTTGCATTTTGCTATCCTAAAGAGAATACTGTTTTCATTATTTTGTTTACATGAAAGTGAAATTGAAGTTAATATTTAAAACTTTCATCTGCTATAATAAAATTTATTTATATGTAAACAGAAAAGCCTACTTAATCTGCACAGTTCCAAAGTACTTTTTTCAGCTTTACATTATTCTCTTAATAATCTCTATATATACCAGCTAACAAACCAATTTTTCTTTCCAAATAATACTTTGAGCCTTGTATCCTATGTTTATATTGTCCTGGGTTCAAGGAACATTACCCATCATTGTTACCCAGAGGTCTCATAATTCACCTTTAAGGCTAAAATTAGTGGTATATTTTTTCCCAAGACTTCTCTTCCACCAAAGCAGAAGTGATACTTTCAACTGTATACTACCTTGCCTCATGGACAAAACACATTATATATGATTTATAAAGTTATCTGAGTATTTATTGTTCTCTAAGTCAAAATCTTTGACTTAGAAAGGACATTTTATCACTACATTTTGAATCTATGACTCAATATACTTATTGACTAAATACTCAATAAAAGCCTTAATGCTCAAAGTTAGATTTATCTAAGTAACCTCAATATTCTATTAACCACTAGCATGGTTAATAGCACTGTAATCCCAGCACTTGGGAGGCTGAGAGGCAGGAGGATTGGTGCAAGTTCGAGACCAGCCTGGGCTACAAAAGTGAGCTCAAGATCAGCCTGAACTGCACAACAAGACCCTGTCTCAAAAAGACACACACACAAAAAAAAGTACCAGCTCTAAAACATTCAGATTTTAGACTTTTCCACATTATCAATTCATTTAAAATTCCCACATTTTACCAAGTAAGAGCAATGTCATTATCACTTTTTCAACTTACATTAATGTGGTCTTCCTGCTTCTTGAGTTCCAAAGCCATATCACTTTTTTCTTGTGCCAGTTCTTTGTTCTCTAGTGACAGCTTGTCACAACTTACAGTTAATTCAGTATTCTTAAGCCTATTTTTCAAAAAGACATACCAAAGTATTTATATATGAAGTTATATATATATATATATATATATATATATATATATATATATATATATATATATATATAGTACAAGGTCCCACTACTGACTCATAGTGATCCTCCTGCTTGTACCTCCCAAGTGCTGGGAGTAGAGGCATGCGCCACCACACCCAGACTCCATCGAGCACTCAAGTGGGCTGGCACAATCAGGAACCAAATCCTGGCCCCTGTACTTCCCTAAGCAAGCACTTAATCCACTGAGCTATACCGCAGGCCCTAAAAAACAACTTAGAATGGAAAATTACTGTCTTTATGGGAAACTAAGTACCATCACAAAGGTCATACAGTTAGTCATTCATATCCTCAGGTTCTATATATCCACAGAGTCAACTCAACTAAGTACAGGTTGGAAATAGGGGGAAAAAACTGCATTTGTAATGAACATACAGATTTTTGCCATTATTTCCTGAATAATGCTAAACAACTAGGGCCAGCCAAATAGCTCAGAGGATTAAAGAGCCTGCAAGCAGGTTCTATCCCAGGCTTGCTGTGCTGACCCCACCCCTAGGGCGCACTAAAATGTAATTGAGACAGGGCATGGTGGTGTGCACCTGTAATCCCAGCTCTTGGGAGACTGTAAACAGATGGATCACTAGTGAGACCCTGAACACCCTGTAGACCCTTCCCTGAAGAAAGAGAAAGAGAGAGACAGAGAAAGAGAGAGAGAGAGAGAACTATTTATAGAGTACTTTTACTGTATTAGTTATTATAACCAAGAAATAATTTAAAGCATCAGAATATATGCACAATTTAGACTCCAATAGTGTAACATTTTATATAAAAAACTGGAGCATTACAAATTCTGGTACACTCAGGGGTCCAAGACCCCAACCCCCATGAATATCAAGTAATGACTAGTTATCTGCAAAGTGATTTAACCTTTGTTATATGTACTCTTATATCAATCATATATATTTCCTTTAGTAATGATGAATTTTTCTGATTTCCAAGTAGGAATTACAATTTCAAATTCATTCATGTAAATACTGAATGTTACTTAATAATTTATTATTACCACAAAGCTTAGTACACTTGGATGCATAAACTCTATATAGCTATATGGAAAACATACTTCTCTTTTTCAAGCTCAGTTTTCATATCGTTAACCTGCTTTGAATAATGCTGTTCACGTGTGGCAATAGCAGTTAACTGTATTTCAAAATCATGTATTTCTCTCTGAAAAAAAAGACATAAATATATAAATATTTTTCCAATGTCTTTCACTTAAAAAATAATTGTTCTAAGCAATTAAAATAATATACATAGGGACCGGGGAGATAGCTCTGTGCACAATGCCTGTCCGGCAAGTGCAAGGTTCTGAGTTCAAACCCCGGTCCTGCAAAAAAAAAAAATAATAATAATAATAATAATAATATACATAGCAAATATTTAGCAAAATACCAAATATTATAAGTTTAAGTAGATTTAACATAATCATTTTAATTTACAATGTTGTTTTCATTTTATTTTAAAATGATTAAGCAGGGGCCTGGCGGGATGGCTCAGTGGTCTAAAGCGCCTGCATGGGAAGGCTTGGGTGGCTTCAGGGACCGCAGTTCAATCCCCGGCACCACATGCTGCGCCAGCCCTGCCCTCGGGGCAGGCTGAGCCAGCTATAAAAATGAGTGAATAAACAAACAAAGGTTCTGAAACAAGAAAAATAAATAAATAAATAAAATTTTTAAAAAAATGATTAAGCAATGAAAAGTCTAACAGAAGTAAATTCTACTTGATATTCTGAATTTCAAGCAGAAAAACTATTACTTTTTATAAAACATTTTTTACCAGTTTCACTCTACCAGGTAATTAATTTTAATTAAAACACTGTTTTCATTAAGAAGGTATGTGTTAATTAATGAAAACAAGTAGTATTTTTTAAAAACTAAGATATTCTTATTAAGACAGTGGTAATTCTGTTATGGACTAGAAATACACTTTAAATAAATTCTGACATTATACTATCAGCACGATAAAAAAAAAAAAAAAGCACAATAATAACCTCAACTTGATAAAGGCTAAATTTCAAATGTACATGTTGGGAAATAATCAAGATATCAAGATTGCAGTTTTTATAAGTTAAAGAATTATGAAAAAGATGAATACCTTAAATGTTGACCTTTATCTCCCACACTATAAAATGAAGGCTTCTCAAGTGTATGTATTTCAAATTGATCATTAGCATTTTAAATAAGAACACATTCTTTTAAAAATAAGTTGAAAAAAGGGCCAGCAAGATAGCTCAGTGGAGTAAGCGCTTGCTTAGGCAAGCACAAGGACCCAGATTCAATCCCTGGTTCCACAGGCCATACCAGTCCCACTCCCAGGCAAGCTGAGCTGGCCAAGGAGACTGGGCATGGTGGCACATACCTATAATCCCAGCTCTCATGTGGCTGAAAACAGAAGGATCACTATGAGTCCAAACTGAAAACTACATAGTGAGACTCAGTACCAAATACATTAAAAAAGAAAAAGTTTCAAAAAAAAAAAAAACAAAGAAAAAGTTGGAAAAGGAATCTTTCATAAAGCAATTAGCTATACTATATTTATCTAGTGAATCTATATTCTATTAACATGTGTTTAAAACAAACAAATCCTTAAACAAACCTCTCTGTTTTGTAAAAGACCAGTTAGTTCTTGTTGTTTTCCCTTTAATTCTTCAATAATCTTTTCAACTTGTTTCTTTTCATCTAAAAGCTTTTGGTTTTCTGCCTATTTGAAAATAATTAATAATTTATGAGCACCAAGCTGCGTACACATTCAAAATCATTACTGCCTATCAGAACTATGCTTCTCCTTGGCTAAAGTTCTTTAAAAAGAGAAAATAAGTTATTATAAACTAACAAAGGATTTAATGGATACCTGTGAAGCAAGAGGAAAATTTTTTAATTTAAAATTTTTAATTTAAACATTATACAAGCCATTAAATTTAAAACCTTATTTTATGTATAAATTATTCAAGCTCATTAGCAAATACCCAGTCATCCACTGTTCTATCACTCCTTTGCCTTTATATTGCAATAAAACATGTTTCCCTGTAATTTTAATGGAAGTCACTGTTCTTCTTTCTGTAATTATGTATAGCATAAGTCTTAATTTATTTTGCACATATCTGAAAAGCATTTGAAGACAGCTATGATCTACTATTTTCCCCTAAATATTCTAAAATCTCTAGTCATTCT
Source organism: Myocastor coypus (assembly GCA_004027025.1). Classification (NCBI taxonomy): domain Eukaryota; kingdom Metazoa; phylum Chordata; class Mammalia; order Rodentia; family Myocastoridae; genus Myocastor; species Myocastor coypus. The sequence continues at coordinate 39,895 of PVJA010005685.1, forward strand.
TTCTGTGAAATTATTTTGAATTACCCATTCTCTCTGAGTGAATGGATTATTTCTGGCTTTCATACAGAATAGTAGGGTAAATGTAACTTAAAACAATTTATATTTCAAAATTATTATATCCAACATATAAAACTGATTAATTCTGAAGAGACAGATATGCTCATTACTCAGATTATACACTGTATATATGTAATGAATTGCCATTGTTTCCCATAAAGATATACAAATATTATTTCTCCATCAAAAAAATTTAACCCATTATTTTACAGTAAAGATCAATTATAGTCTGCAAGCAAACTGCTTCTTTTAATTAAGAAAAAAACCTTTTAGACACATCTGCTCACTTATAGGTTGTATATGTCTCGTTTGCCCTACAATAACAGCAATGATTACTTGTTATAGGGACAATGCCTTCACAGTGTAAAGTTTAATACTTTTTACCTTTAGAAAGTGTGTCAAGTTCTGCTGTAAAAAAGTCCTATACAAGAAAACTTTCTGCAATAGAAATTTTTTTGTGCTGTCCAGTATGATAGCTACTGGGTACTTCAAGTACAAGTATTACAACTGAGAAACTATATATTAAATTTGATTTATTTTTAGTTATCTTCTAATAGTCACATTGACTAATGATACTAGAATACCAGTTTTGTAAAATACACAAATTATAAAACTATGAATTCCTAAATTATGGAAACTTGTCATGATTCCTGACATCTAACTTAGCATATATTTATGAACTCACCTTCTGCTTTGTTTACTCAAATATAAAATTGCAAGACTTTTATTTAAAAGCCAGACCATAAAACATTCTATTAATGCCTCAAAAACTACCAACTGTAAAGAACTTGAATTTTATCTGTAAACAATACAGAACCATCAAAAGTTTTGATACACCAATATTTATAATTTAAAAATACTAACAATTATGACAGCTTTAGAAAAATGAGCCTAATACCTAGTAAGATAGTCATCATCATTTCTTGGCCTTTTGGCTAAGACCAAGTGTAGTAATTGTAAGACTACTATTCCAAAACAAGAGATAAAAAGGGTTTAAAATATGACTCTGGAAATAAATTAGTAACAGCCACCTTTTGATGCTTTAAATATATTTTTAGTCCTCATACTATTTTGTTCAAATCAGCTATGAAACAAAATGTGATCCTATCATTTCTATGAAAGGATATAAACAAGAGTGCCTCCATTTTAGACTCTTGACTGACCTAGACAGCCCCTCCCAAATACACTACCATTTTGGGAAATGCCTGCTCAGTTTAAATTCTGGGAACACAGCTACAGACCAAGATAGCTATAGACCAAGACAGATTCTGGATAGCCAAGAACCTTCCACTGCCCAGCCCTCTCACCTCTCACTCTTCCCTCCCTTAAGAACCCTGCCTAGTAAGTCCTAAGGACCACCAGACTAACCTCTTGAACTAGACAATTGGAATAGCCTAGGTGAACATACCCCAATGGCTGAAACTAGCTAATGGGAAGAAGTTCAACTTATTTTAGGCCCCATGAATTACGGCCTTAAAACTCCTTTTCCCAGCATTTAGCGCACCTGCTGCCTCATGTCTGAATACACTCACACCCTTCTACAGAAGTACATTTTGAACTTTGCCTTGCCAAGTCCTTTGATTGCTATCTGAAAGTATTCTTTCTAACATTAACAGCTTGAGGCTGAATGTTTATTTCCAAAACATGTTAATATCTCCATCTTATAGGTGAAAAAGGATGTATTTTTCCAGGTTTCAGTGTGTCTCATACCAGATCACCCACTGAAAATAATAACTGCTAGACAAAACATACACATATTATACTTAAGGATTTTAAAGAGCTTTTTCTTAAATAACTAGCACAAGTAAATATTAGAGAATCAACTTTCTCAGTTTTTAGCCACTTCCTAACAATGGAGTGGTACTGCTCAGCAATAGGGTACACAAGATAAAATTGTAACAGATATTACTACAAGCAGCTTCTTCCTCTGCAGGTAAACTCTACAGTAAACGCAGTTAGCCAAAGAGAGAAACTAAACCTGCAGAGGTGCTAGATAAGACAATTACAGTAAGAATTTATCAGAAGAAGTTAAAGTAAGGAGGAAGCCATATTAAAATAATAAACCACATTTCTTATTTTAAATTTTACCTCTAATTTATTAATGGAGCTCACAATTTATAATCCCAATATCTGCATGATGTTCCAGACAAAGAGCAGTATGTACATCCCACCCCACCACAACAAAACCAACTCATAAAATCTAACATTCATAATTAATGATACAAACTCAAAAATAATGTAGTACAAAGGTTTAGGGAACTAACTATAAATTCAGTAGACATCTGAATAGTACTTTGCAGTACTTAATAAATATCATGCCCATCTTTTCCAAAATTAGGTCTGTGTGATATAGCACCAAAAAATACTAAATTTACAATCAGCTACAGAAAATATTTTTTTAATCTTATTAAGTGTGCTGTCACCACATATTTAAATATGAATACCTTGATGAATAATTAAGATGTGTAAAAATTGATAGATGTAGATTTACAACCATTTTTAATATTTTAGGTGAAACATGTATGAAACATTTAGATTGTAAGGTTCTCATTCAGTGGACTCAATATTTTGAAAGATAATTGCTATGTATTAATAGGAGAGACTATATACTTACTAAGACTTTTTTCAATTCTTCAACTTCTGCTTCTGTGTTGTTTTTAAATGTAGTCATCTTTTCTAAAAACGCAAAGGAACATATATATGTTAAAAGCTAAAATGAAAGAACAGGAAAGGTGAGAAAGGAAATAATGTCATCTGAAGAGAAAACAATCAGAAGATATACATCAACATAAATAGAGCTCTATAAAACATAAAAGCAGTATACAGGGAATCTAAAGCAGTTATGCAAAAGTACAATGGCTGTAACACTTTTATATGATTAATTCTATGACTAAATGACCACAAAAATCATAAAGCAAAGTAAGGAATAGTTCTACATAAAATATATTTGAAATGAGGTCAGCCAGTGCTTTTACTTTCCATTTATCACTATCTAAACCAGCGGTTCTCAACCTGTGGTTCACAACCCCAGCAGGAGTAGAATGACCAAAACACAGGGGTCGCCTAAAGCCATCGGAAAATACATATCTAAACCCAGGCTATGCCATGGTGAAATGTTATTTATTGGAATTAGTAACTTGTTTGTTTGTTTTGCAGGACCAGGGTTTGAACTCACGATCTTATTCTTGCCACACAAGCACTTGTGCCATGGAACTATCTCCCCAGCCCCTGGAATTAGTAATTTGAAGTAGCCACCAAAATTATTTTTTGGTTTGGGGTCACCATAACATGAGGAACTGTATTTGTAGGGTCACAGCATTAGAAAGGTTGAGAACCACTGATCTAAACCTACCAAACCTCTTAATCTTTACTCCAAACCTAAAGATCTTTTCAGAAACTGTGTAACACTGTGCTTTGGACTTCGACATCCTCATCTCAGCCATTATATTACCAATATACACCACTCTAAGTTAAAAAAAATTGTAACTCAAAATTGATTAACCTTCCTGCCCTTTCAATTTTCAGATTTCTCATTTTGTTTTAAAAATTCCTGTTTGTCAACTACATGTCTCTTCCTCACAAAACTAATGACTATTTCCATGATATTAATAAAATTATGTTCTGAAAGATCAGTAAGCCAGGGACGGTGATACATATCTATCATTCAGCATGAGACTAAGGCCAGAGGGATATAAATTCAAACCTAGCCAAGACAACTTAGATCTTGTCTCAAAAAATTTAAAAAAAAATTAAAAAAAAACAAAAGAGCTGAGGATATAACTCAATAGGTAGATGCTGTGTTCGGGTTCAGTTGCTAGTACTGAAAAAAACCTCATCCATAACCATAATGTGGTATTATCTCCATCTTCATCATTATGGAGCTTGGTAGTATCTGATACTACTAAACACCTCCTACTTTTTTCCTTTGATTATAAAGACCCTGAAATATTCATTTTTTATATTTCACTTTACATATACTTCTTTGTTAACACAAGTTCGTGCTGCCCTAAATAATGCTTTAGGATGCTTCTCTACTTCAGTGAACTCAATATTATGTTAAAGAACTGACAATCTTTAGAGCCCAAATCTCATTTTTTTTTCTTACATTTTTTAACTGCCTACAGAAGAAAATGCATTGTCTGAAATACTATGCTTCCTTAATGCTATGGGTTAATTATTGATAATAATTACTAAAACCTTCTCAGGCTGTGCATTTTAAAGTAAAGTCTGTAGCAATTGTGCACTAGCTTTAAGAAAAACAATTGCAAAAGCTATCACATATATAAAAATTAGAAAGCTTCATTTAGGTAAAAATCTTCTTTAACCTTAAGGTCTGGTTTAAGACAATGGACTGAATAGCTCTACATTTTTATTTCAACCCCATAAAATTAGAAAGTAAAAGAATAGGCAAATAAAAAATAGAAATGACATTACTAAAACAAGACAAACTGCCCTTAAAAACCAGGTAACTGAAGAACTCTTGGGGGTGAGGGTTGAAGGATTCTTACACTAAATCAGTTATGCTAGTGGAACAACCAAACCAGGGAACCATACCCCCCACCACAAAGCATAACTCAGTTTAAAGCAAAAATTCTGGGAGGCAGAACCAAAAATACTACCATATTCTAAATAGCTGATGATCCTCAAGCAATAAACATCCCCTATGCCAATGGTGGTAAACCTATAGCTTGCAGGCCACAATGGGTTATTATTGAAAGCGCTAAAAACTTTGTCACCACTGCCCCATATTAAAAAACCAAGCTACTAATAAGCTCATCTCTCCTTTCAGTTCCCCCTATAAATTTTCATAATCAAAATATTACAGGGGCCGGGGATATAGCTCAGTGGTATAAGCATCTGCTTGGCAAGCTCAAAGTCTCGAGTTCAATCCCTGGTACTGCAAATAAATACATAAATAAATAAATACATACATACATACATACATACATACATAAATTATAATACACATATGTAAAGATAGATTCACAAATGCTTTGAATAACTAAATCATTGGATACCAACAACTTGTGAAGAAAATCAAAACCGAAAGAGCTCCAAATTTAACTAAGAGAAAAACTAAAATTCCAATAGGAAAGTTAACACAGTGAACAAAAACAATATTTTGCTAAGCATATATGATCCAGTAGGGTAGTATTACCTAGAGCTCTTAGGAATTTAAAATTTGACAAGGGATTTTAAAATAATAAAATAGAGTTAAAGAATAATCACAGCAGGGGAGAAACCAGAAAACTTTTTCTCCATATTTAGGAAAAAGAATAAAGATGGAGGAAGTATAAGTTGTTTTTTTTTTTTTTAACCCACATGAATGTTAGAATTTCTGAAGTCTAAGAATTTTTGAGAAGAGTAAAATTTAAAAGAAAGGAAAACACAACATGAAAGAAATTTTTCACAGAGTAAAATAAGACAAACTGTTATCAAATGAGCCTCCCAAAATATGCAGTGAAATGGTGATATGATTTCTATTGTCAAATGATGTTTTTTCATGCCTGGACCCCTTAACCTGCAATCTCATTTGTCTGCTTTTACTTTCTCTCAGTAGCTACCTAACACCAAATTTATGTGCATTATAGAAGATACAAGGAACCCTAAAAAAAATCATAAACCAGAGCATGTCATTCACTTAAAATCTTTCAATAATTTTATTGTTATAATAAAATTAAAATTCATCTTTTTTACCATATCTAAATTGTCTCAGAATAGCACTTGCCTGGCAACCACACAATCCTAAATTCAATCCCTGGCATCACAAATAAATAAGTAAATAGTCCCCCTACATTCCTAATCAATTTCTCTCCATATATCACTTCTTATGCTCCGTCACAAAGACTTTCAATCACTTAAGTCAAGCAAGCTCCTTAACACATCACAGCATTTCTACATAGTTTTCCGGAATTAAAAAAGTTCACTCCAATACCCAATCTTAACTAACATTTTTTTTTAAAGAATTATTTTGTTTTATTTTTTTTAAGAATTTTTTATTTTTGGGGCCCGGTGGGATGGCTCAGTGGTCTAAAGCGCCTCCTTGGGAAAGCTTGGGCGGCTTCAGGGACTGCGGTTCGATCCCCGGCACCACATGCTGTGCCAGCCTTGCCCTCGGGACAGGCTGAGCCGGCCATAAAAATGAGTGAATAAACAAATAAAGGTTCTGAAACAAGAAAAAAAAAAAAATCAATTAAAAAAAAAAATAAAATGTTATTTAAAAAAAAAAAAAAAATTTTATTTTTATTTTATTTTATTATTTTTTTCTTGTTTCAGAACTTTTGCTTGTTTGTTTTATTTATTTTTATGGCCAGCTCAGCCTGCCCTGAAGGCAGGGCTGGCACAGCATGAGGTGCCAGGGATCGAACCGCAGTCCCTGCAGCCACCTAAGCTTTCCTAAGCAGGCCATCCTGCCAGGCCCCTAGATTTAGAATTTTTTTTTTTTTTTTTCTTGTTTCAGAACTTTTCTTTGTTTATTTTTATGGCCAGCTCAGCCTGCCCTGAGGGCAGGGCTGGCGTTTCAGGTGGTGCCGGGGATCAAATTGCGGTCCCTGCAGCTGCCCAAGCTTTCCTAAGCAGGTGCTTTAGACCACTGAGCCATCCTGCCAGGCCCCTTAACTAACGTTTTAAACCTCACTTATTTTTTTAGTTTTCAGTGGAAAGCCACATCTGACCAAAAAATCTAAACTGGGTTCTAGTATTTCTAAGATAATCACTATATAGTTCAGGCTGGCCTTGAGCTCGCTTGATAGCCCAGGTTGGTCTACAATTTGCAATGATCCTCCTGCCTCAGCCTCCCAAATTCTGGGATTACAGGCATGTGCCACCACACCCAGCCCTCTGGTATTTTTTTATATTATATTCTTTTATTACTTAGCTCAAATTGTAATTATTTGAGATTGTTTTATCTATCCCCTAATAGAATGCAAACCTTGTGAGAAAAGGAAAAAAATGTCTATTATTTCATAATATACAAGGCTAAATCAGGAATAAATAAGTCTTAGGCCAACAGCAGTATTACATATCTAGCATTGAAAGCAGAAGTATTAGAATACACTTAATGCAAACTATATTATATAGAAAGTTGGTTTTTTTGAGGTTTTTTTGGTGGTACCGGCAAACTATATTATACAGAAAGTTGTTTTTTTGAGGTTTTTTTGGTGGTACCAGGGATCAAGCTCAAAACTTTGTGCTTGCCAGACAACAGCTTATGCAGCTCAGCTATCACCCCAGCCCTACATAAAAAGTTGAAACAAAAAGATGAGTGTAGAAACATAAAAATGATCTCAGCAGGTGAAAAAAAATGACCATAGGAATAAGACCTGTTCAGAGTAAAATTTAGACTGAACTGAGGATATTAGAGGAGACATATATGTAGCAAAGTGTATAGTAGCAAGTAAAAAAAACTGGGAAAATATGAGCCAAAAGAAATCCTCCCCCCGCCCAAAAAAAAAAGAAATCCTCCCCAGAGGGCAGATGAGAGTCAGTCAGGACATATAGAGTGATAATGGAGGTGAGGAAGGAATCATCTAACAAAGATTTTATATTAGTTACCTTTAACTTAATTTGTATGAACTTATCCTTGCAAGCCAGCCATGAAAAAAGGCAGCTAATATTAAGGAGCTGAAAAGTTGGCAGTAAGATAGTTCTTAAATTTGAAACACAGAATAAACGTGTATTTTTAAACAAAGTTCTAACATCAGTACAGAGAATGGAAAAAGTATGTAAAACTGGAAAAAGACTGATTTTCAAACTACTGCCATTAGTACTTCTCTAACATGTCTGGACCAGCTCTAACATCAACATATAGAAAGTATAGTACATGCTGTATCTGAGAAGGTAATGGATAAAAACTAGTTTTCAAATTGAGATTGCTGAACACATGACAAACACTCTAAACCAAGATACAAACTTAAGAAAATATCAAAAACGAAGGATAAGCCGGGCGTGGTGGCTCACGCCTGTAATTCCAGCACTCGGGAGGCTGAGGCAGGAGGATTGGTGTGAGTTCAAGACCAGCCTGGGCTACAAAAGTGAGCTCAAGGCCAGCCTCAACTGCATAGCAAGACCCTGTCTCAAAAATACAAAAAAAAAAAAAAACGAAGTATAGTCAGGAAATAAAAACAGTAAAAATGAGGATTGCAGGGGTAAGAAATATTATCAAAAATAAAAAAGGTAAAGCAAACAGAAGCTGAGTAAATACCACTTAGTAAATATGAAGACAAATTAGAGGAACCCAAAGCACACAGTTTGATTGTTCTGACATAGTTTGTGATGCATATATATTCATATACAAGCTGTACTATGCTAAAAGCATGTGCTTAAACTCAGAAACTAAGAAAGTGAGAACTTGAAGTGTTCTGGGTGAGTATGAAAGAAAAGAGAAAGACTGAGAAGTTTTAGTATATATCTATAATCTCAGCACTGGTGAGCCTGAGGTAGAGGATCACCATGAGTATGAGGCTAGCCTGAACTATATAGTTAGATTCTGTCTCAAACTGTTCCCAGTGAAAAGAGACGGACAGAAAAACCAAAAGGTATTTAAATCCAAGTGTGGCAGCATACACTTGCAATGCTAGCTATTTGAGAGGCTAAGGCCAGAAAATCACACGGGCAAGGCCAGCCTAGACAATTTAGGAAGGGGCCTGCAGACTGCCACAGTTGTTTAAGCGTCTGCGCAGACAAATACAGTCAGGCACAGGGGATCTGGGTTCGATCCCCAGCTCTACAAGCATCACCCATGTCGTGCCCTGTAGGCATTGTCAAACAGAAGAAAAAAAAAAAAAAAAAAAAGGCCTTCTAGACAATTTGGAGAGACTGTCTCAAAATAAAAAAAATAAACAATATAAATGGCTCGACATATAGAGAGTGCAACCAGCAACCAGCGTTCAATTCCCAGAAACAAGACAAACAAAGTCATCCAATAGTTAGGAACTCAGGGACAGGGATATGGCTCAACAGCACAGTTATGAGTTTAATTCCCTGCACACACACAAAAAAGGAACTCTCAAGTTGTATTTGATAAATTAAATACAAAAAATTAAAAATAGTACCACTAGATTATCAATTAGCACACATAAGAGAAAAAGGATATCCTCCAAGATGTGATTTTGAGAACTATTAGTCAAAGAGGTAAAATAAGGCTGAGTCCCTAAATGAGTGTTAGTACTACTCTTCCACATATATTTTCTATACCTCCTTATGTTCTTTCACTTTCCAAAGCCTCTTTCTGCCTTAAAGTCTACCTCTTCCATAAAGGTTTTCTCCTAACTCTCTCTCTGCAATCCACATGGTTATCACTGCCTTTCTCTTAGCATCAGCGTAAACACCTCTCCCTCAACAAGAAATGTGAGCATTTATTCCAAGTATATAAACATCAACAAGAAATGTGAGCATTTATTCCAAGTATATAAATACATAGAAAATACATAAGTGTGTATATTATTCATGATAAAACATAAAAAAATAGAAATTGTTCTGTTTTCTCCCTTTACCCTTACATAACTCTTGTGGTCATCCCTCGTTGCTTAAACATTTTTATGTATTCAATGTTTCTCTCATAAGAATTAGAACTTACACCATGGCACTCAAAGTTCTCATAATGTATTACTCTAACATGTGAAACATCACAAAACACAGCTGATTTTTTTTTTAGGACAAATAAGTCAACTAATTTCAATATTAGACTGAATTGTTATGGAAAAATATCCAATACAGGTTATTTTAAGGAACACAACTACTCCTTAGTTTACAACATTAACCAATCCTAAAGAAAATAAAGCCCGGCATGGTGGCACATGCCTGTAATCCCAGCACTTGGGAGGCTGGGGCAGGAGGATCAGTATGAGTTCGAGACTAGCCTGGGCTACAAAAGTCAGCTGAAGGCCAGCCTGAACTGCACAGTGAGACCCTGTCTCAAAAAGACAAAAAAAAAGAAATACATGTGGTTTCAAATAATACTTTATGCTGTGCTAAAAGATTTTTACAACGGATAAGGATTGCATTTAAAACAATTTTAATATAAAATAATGTTAATGAAATTATTTGATTTGCATAATTCTGAATGACAATAAATGGAAAATTAAGCATTTTTTTAAAAGTGTACATACGTGGTTCAAAACAGCCTTTTTTGGTCTTTTTGAGACAGTCTTACTATGTAACTCAGGCCAACAAGATTAAGCAATGAAATTTTTAAATTTACTTAAAAATAGGGTTAGCAAGATAGCTCAGCAGTCTAAGCACCTGCTTAGGCAAGTGCAGGGATCGGGATTTGATTCACAGTATCACATGCCACGTCTGTCCCACCCCCAAGCATTCTGAGCCAGCCACCCACACTGGAAGTGGTAGAGCATGCCTATAACACCAGCACTCAGGAGGCTGAAAACAGAAGGATCACCATGAGTTCAAGCTGCACAGTGAGACCCTGTGCCAAATACATATTTTAAAACAATTACTTAAAATATGGCAGGCACTTTTCACTAAATCTATGAAGGATACAAACACCTCTTAGGCTACCTGTACTTCTCAATATCTATGAACTGCATAATAAAACTGAAGAGTTTAAAATTTAAAATTTCAATTTTCCCTACAGTTTTACTCTCTTAATTAGCCAGTATTATCAAAGTACACATTATTATCTAAATCTTACCCAGCTCACTTGATTTCTCCTGAAGCTCCATAGTAATTATTTTCAGTTGATCTTCATTTTTTTCCAATCTTGTAAAATATGTTATTTTAAAATGTTAAATGTTATTTTGATCAGATTTCATCTACCATAAAAACTAAAATTTGTATAATTCATCAATTGATACAACCAAAAAAGCACCCACTAAATTACCATATTAAATATATACTGAGTACCTACTTTGTATAAAGTATATTTTAAAATAAGACATTACTACTATATATACAAAATTTCTTATTAAGTACATCACCATAAAACCTTAAAAGTTTACTGGTTATAATTTATCTTTACCAATAACCAAATTGGTGCATTGGAAAATTTTGAAAAAGGAATATGTTAATACTACTAAATTCTACATTAACAGCATCACATGGATGACATGTTTTATTATTTGACTCTTCTGGCTCTGTTTTCTCAAACTCTGTTCCCTCTCCAGGCTCAAATAATGGGTAAGAAACACTGATAGGGGAACTGGGGAGACTGGCCGACCAACCGTAGGACTAGATCCGGTCTTCAGAAAATATTTTTTTTAACTCTACTAAATTTATTTCAATACTAAATGGATAAATTATCTCAAAAATAATTATTTCAGCCTCAAGACATTTTGATTATCAATATTCCCCTAACATAAAGTCATTAATAAAAGAAACAGTCTCTAATACTTAAGTTTTAGACTGCCTTAATCATGGCCATTAATTTAATAAGTATACAGTACTATTATTTTTCACAATAGTTGCTAAATTAATACATCAGAAAAAAGGTCACAATCCCCAGTAAAATAAACTTCCATCCTAGAAGTTACTCCTATAAAGCTAACAACAACATATAGTTTCAATAAATATATGTCATACCACTACATCAGCACTTCAGGAAACAGTCTGTATAGCTTGACTTTATAACAAAGCATACATAGAAACTACCCCAGAGAATAGCTTTTAAATATTTTCCTATACTACCTGCCTACTAAAACTTCTGAAATGTATTCCTACTTTATACATAAAAACAGTAACGAACAGAAATGGCACTCAAGCCGGGCGTGGTGGCGCGCGCCTGTAATCCCAGCACTCGGGAGGCTGAGGCAGGAGGATTAATGCAAGTTCGAGACCAGCCTGGGCTACAAAAGTGAGCTCAGGACCAGCCTCAACTGCATAGTGAGACCCTGTCTTAAAAAGACAAAAAAAAAAAAAAAAAAAAAAAAAAAAAAAAAAAAAAAGAAATGGCACTCAATGTTACAAGTCAATTTATTTATTACTTAAAATAAAAATATTTCACCTTTGTTGTTCTGTTCTTAATAATTCCTCTAAGCTGCAAATAGTAGTTTGAAGTTCAGTAACCACAAATGAATGAGCAACTTTAGCTTTATCAAATTCTTCTATTTGAGCTTTTTTGTCTTCATTAAGTTGACATGCTGCTTGTGTTGCTCTCTGTAAATCTTCTTCCAAAGCCTTTTGAGTATTCTAAGTGAAATAAGAAAAATAAGAACAATATGCGCCAAAAGAAGAAAAAGAAAAAACTCATCCATTTCCATTTTTTCAAATTTGCTGCCCCTTCTTGTCCACTTTATCCTCTCCATGATCCCCTCTTACTCACCCAGGGATATCAACACACTACCGTTATTCTCAATTTACTATTCTCCAAATTTCACGTATAGGTCCAATTTGTTCTTGAAATCTTCCCTTCCAACCCAGTCTATAGAGTTCTTTTAATTCTTAGAACTATTTTTAGCCTTTAATTAGCCTGAATCACTCTGCTGGTATCTAGATTTGTCTTGTAATTTAGTTATATTTTGATGTGCTTTTATCCCATGTCTCTAATATAAGCATTTTATAAACTGAGATTGTTATCTAGTTGAAGCACTGGGTCCTTGTACATGGTTTTAGTATTCATTCAGTAAATTTGTTGACTAATGATAGTGTGCCTTATTACATATTAGTCATTCTTAAAACATACCATACTCATTTGTAAAGACATTTTAATATTTTCTAGCTCTGATGCCAAGAGATCCTTCTTCTCATTTAATTCTTTTAAGTTTTCATCCTGTAATTCTAAAAGAGAAAGTTCAACATGATATTTAATACAAGTGACTTTTTCCTCCATTACACAACAGTCCAAAACAAAAAAGTTATGCAAATATGGACACTGGTGACCATAAAACTTTGTGGAGGAGCCAGGCATGGTGGCACATGCCTGTAATCCCAGCTCTAGGGAGGCAGAGACAGGAGGACCAGTGAGAGCTTGATAGGAGCCTGGGCTATAAAAGTGAGCTTAAGGCCAGCCTGAACTGCATAGCGAGACCCTGTCTCAAAAAGACAAAAAAAAAAAAAAAAAAAAAAAAAAAAAAAAAAAAAAAAAAAAAAAAAAAGTTTGTGGAGGAGAAATATTTAAATATCTTATTTCAATTAATTCAGACTTTTTCCACCTACCTGAACTACATCAGCACTGCAAACATTAGACATAAAATGAGTACATAAAGAACATAAAGGAGTATGATCAATGATAGTTTCACTTAAATTCACAAAAATACTAGGAAATAAAGCAAGCTAATTTTGTAAGAAAATAATGCCAAATCTCCAGGGGACTCCCACTCGGGACCCCCTCCCGTCTCTCTCTCTCTCTTTTCGATAGGAGCTTTCTTTCTCTCAATAAATCTATTCTACTCATTAAAAAAAAAGAAAATAATACCAAATCATTTATCTGGTTTCATGACTTGGTTTAATCAAAATAATTTAAAACTATTCTAAAAGTAGAAATTATTTTTATACATTTTTAAAATGTGTACTCACCATTATATACCCAAAATAGTGCCCCTCCTTCAAATATTTATTCCACTATTTCTGTCACTTTTTAAGAAACTTCTGGATGTCCTTTTTCACATCTTACTATAATAAACTTACAAAAATATAAATGTTCATTATATTTTTTTCAATGACTTTCAAAATGCTCCATGATTCTATTATACTTCCCTCCAATTGATCCAACCTAGGCTATGGATTACTAGCAAGTATTACAACTTATAATGAAAGGCAAAATTTAGAGCAAAAGAAACACATAAGATAAATTACTATTATATTTTCTTATATAAATTCTTACTTGTCCTTTCCTCTAAGTGATTGACTTTATCTCTGGATTCTTCTAGAAGAAATGTTAACTCTTTCATTTTACTTTCTTTCTCAGTGCTTTGGAGCAACAGTAGTGATACCTAAAACAAAATGTTTTTTTAAACTTACAGATATAAAAAGTTAAATATAGCATCTTAGCACTTATCAACTATTGGCTCACATGTTTTTGAGATTGCTGTTTCTGGCATTTAATACATGATTGCATAATAAGCATTTGAGGGATCTGTAAAAAAAGCTTGTATTGTGTATCAAATATTATAGTACGTCTTTCAAGTTATTACTGAGAAAATCAGAGTTCATTCATTCAATAATTTTGCTGAAAACCCAAAAGTGTAAGTCTTAAGTCTTGAGTATACAGAGATGATGGAATTTACCTTCAAGAAGCTGAGCACCTAGACTGGGAGACACACAACCACATCAGAACAGTATTAGTAATAAGACAACAATGTTACAGGAATCAGGAAAGGAATTTCTAAATCAGTCTTGAGGGAAGTAATAAAAAAATTCTCAAAGGACTAAATTGAAGGTGCTGGGGATATAGCTCAGCAGCATAAGCACCTGCCTAGCATATACAAGGTCATGAGTTCAATCACTGGTACTACAAAAATAAATAAAATAAATACATAAATAAAAAATAAATCAAAGGACTAAAATGAGTCTTGACACAGAAAAGTCAAGCAAAGATGAGGAAATAAGAACATGCCTAGGGTATACAGTTCAGGAAAAGAAAAACGAAGTTTAAGACAGGCTGAAGCCTTCTAGACAAAAAGGCCTTTCCTCTCCTATCTTCAGTTTCAAATTACTCCCAAAATCAACCAGGAAAACAACAGACACATACTTCATTTTTATGATGCAAAAAGATTCCTATCATATAAATTGTAACATAGAAAGCAACTGCAATGAAAAATGACTTAGAATAGTAGTGTCAAACTTCAAAAGCCCAAACAGGTAACTCACCTCAAAGTGTTTCAAGAATTAAAGACAAAAAATACTATATATGGTATAAAAAAAGAGAATAAGCACAAACTGAATTCTGTAAAGAGGAGTAAAAATTCCCTGCATTCACTCAACCCTCTCATCCAGAATCCTACCACCTGATATCCAAGAGAGAATCAGCCCGAGTCCACCACTGGAAAGGACTGTGTAGAAGACTAGGTGAGGAGAGTGGCTCAATGGTGGGGCCTGTGCTTACCATAATCAAGCCCTTAGTTCACTTGCCAATCATAGAAAAATAAAATCTAAATACACATTTTCTAAGCACAGGGAGGGGGTAAAGAAAAATAATATATAGGCCAGCCAGATAGCTCATCAGATTAAAGAACCTGCTTAGGTAGACACAGGGACCAGGACTCTACCCTCTCCCTTGCAGTGGCAGCCCCACCTACAGACTGAGAGTGGTGACATGTGCCTGTAATCCCAGCGCTTGGGAGGCTGAAAACAGGAGAATCACTGAGTCTGACCTGTGTAATAAGACCCTGTAGATCCTGTACTAAATACATAAAAATATATATATAATTTAAAGTTAAACATGCAGAGTGAGATTCAGCCTGCCCTTCTGTGCCCTGCCCAACTTGATTCCATATTTAATGCATCAACCAAGTTTGTTACCACATAGGAATCTCAAGAACCCTATGGGGAAAAAAAAAATCCTACAAATAACAATCCTTAGAAATTCCTGGAGTAGGGGAAAAAAAAAAAAAAAAAGTAGCTGGCCACGTGATCTATTTACAAAGAAATCGAGTAATCTGTAAGTTCTGTCTATATATCAAGAATTCCCAAAAAGCTTTCAGGGCACATTAATATTTTTGTGTCATTATAATAAACAATTTTAAATTTCAAAAAGACTTCTTTGGGAAATGTGGCTTAAAAATAAAGTACAAAAGAAAAACATCTTTTTCAAAAGATCTAAGCATAAAATATAAACTGAAATATCATTTAATCAACATGTAAAACTCTAAAACGCATTATTAAAACAAGCCTAAGAGTCTTACTCTGGAAAGAATAGAAATCATTAGGAAATCAAAAAATAACAAATGCTGTCTAGGCTGTGGTTTAAAAAAAAAAAAGGAATCTCTTCTTCACTGCTGCTGAGAATGTAAACTGATACAATACTTATGACAATCAGTATAAAAATTCCTCAAAGAACTGAAATTAGAAATTCCACTGACCTAGCCATCCCCCTTCTATTTAGATAACTTTCCTAAAGAGCTTAAGACATTCTTCTACAGTAATATATTCATATCAATGTTTATAGCAGCACTATAAATTCATAATAGTTAAGTCCTGGAAACAGCCTGTATATATTAATAGATAATTAGATAAGGAAAATGTGGTGTCTGTATATAATGGAATACTATTTGGCTATAAGAATGACACATCTGACACATTTGTAGGAAAATACATATACCTGGAAAGCATTGAGTGGAATGAATCAGATGCAGAAACTTAAACACCATATAACATCACACCTCTCAACGAGGCAAGGTGTAAAATAAAATAATAAAGGATGGAGAGAAAGAGAAAGGGACCAAATCTCTTGTAGTAAGGAAGTGGTCCAAGGGAACACAAGTGAGGAGTGAGGAGGGAAATGGGAAATGAGAAGAAAAAGGTAAGCTATATATAAGAACATACTAACCCCGATTAATGTAAACACTATAAGCCATAACATGAGCTAAAACAACTATCAACAAGCATGAAAAAGGGAATGGAGAACTAGAGTGGAAGGGAGGAAAGTGTAGTATGTACATATAACAACTGACAAGGTAACTATGAATTGTAAACTTATACTAATAAAAATTTTTTTAATTTTTTTTTTCCAGAATTGGGGATCAAACTCAGGATCTTGCACTTAACAGGCAGGCACTTTTATCCCTGAGGTATCTTCCCAGCCTGAATTATCTTTTATAAACTTTATTTATTTACATTATGGCTAGCTCAGCCTGCTGTGCCAGGGATCAAAGTGTGGTCCCTGCAATTACCTAAGCAGGTGCTTTAAGACTGCTGAGCTATCTTGCTGGCCATAAAATTATCTTTTCTGTACTTTTAATTTTTTTTAATTGTCTAAAGTGTGTATCTTTCCCAAATTTTCTGTTCAAGGAGATTATGGGACCACAGAGGAAAGGGATTGATGATGTATAGTATGCCTAAGGAGTCACCTAGAAAGAAAACATTCTCTAGGGCTTTCACAGAGAGCAAACTGGTCAAGCAATGGCTGTGACTCATTCAGACGGCTGACACTAACAACAGTTCTACAAAGCACTGTACATGGTTTCAAAGTAAATCCTAAGGGGATTTAATTGACCTCAGGAGATACAAAAACTGCATGTTTTATTATACAGGTCTTGCTTTAACATGTCCCTAACCACCCAGCAGAAAAGTTTAACCACGATGCATAAAATGGAAAGCTAGATTAGTATGCTGAGATGTAAAAGGCTTAAATCAACAGCTTCCAACATTGGCAGTTCTGCCAGTAATCCATTGCATTTATGGAATACTGGACTATATATACAACTACGTTCTCTTAGTTCAATGAGAAGAAACGATGATTAGAAAAATTATCAAGTCTACATCCTGTGCTCTGTGTAACTACCATGAGGACAACAATACGCATCACATCAATTATTGGGAATGTACTAATAAAGTGTTTTTGAAAATGTCACATTATTTCTTATTAAGATAAAAAATAGTGTATACAAGACATTTTGTGGCAGGGCTGGCAAGATAGTTCAGCAGACTAAGCACCTGCTTAGGCAAGCACTGAGAGCAGGGTTCAATCTCTGGTACTGCATGCCAAACCAGTCTGAGCCAGTCCCGCCCCCAAGCACGCTGAACCAATCACAGAGTTTGGTTGTGCTGGCGCATGCCTATAATCCCAGCACTGGCAAGGCTGAAAACAGGAGAGTCACTATGAGTCCAAGTGGCATAGTGAGACCCTGTACAAAATACATACATACATACATACATACACATATGAAAAATACCTTATGGCAAATGAATGGAGAAAAAGTATCACAATGGAAAATAGATTATTGCTTTTTTAATATCACATTTTATTGTGGCAATTAAAGGCTTGAAAGTGATAAAGTTAAAAAAATTAAAGTTATAAAGTTGCCACAATAAGAATCTGAAACATTTTTTTTTCTTGAAATTAAATCCTGGAGCACTTTATGATTAAGCTATAGCCTCTTTCCATTTGTTTTATTTTGAGAAAGGGTGCTATTGCTGAGTTGCGAGGTAGAATCTGTATTTTCAATACTCTTGCCTCAGACTTCCAGAGTGCCAGAATTAGTGCTTCCTCTAGCTGAAATTGACATTACTCTTGTGTTGATTTTTTTTTTGTGTGTGTGTGTGTGTGTGAGAAAAAGACACAATTTATTGAAAATTTGCCTTGAAAGTTTATGACTAGTGTTGAAATTTTAAGACCCTTAGAATGCATGACATGTCCATATTCAGAGGTAGGATAACTTCCAGAGAGTCATTCAACATCTCAGCATGTCTCAAGATCAGAGTCAATATCAAGGTATAATACGTGGCTGGCTGGGTCAGCCCATGTTCATCACTGTTTAATGGAGTACCCCAGAGAGTTGATGAGAAGGAAGAACACCTACTTTGGGGGATTTCCAATTTTTCTCAGTAAAATAATTCCAAATGAGTATATTCTTCCTAGAGTTGTGGGTGTAGATCAAATTAAGATGTTGTAAGGTCAGAAGACTGCTCATACCAGATATTTTATCTTTAGGTTTTTTTTTTATTTAATAATTTTATTTGTTTACTTTTAGTAGCATTGTTTTTTTTCTTACTACTTTTTAAACATTTACTTGAGAGCATATAGAAATAATAGATATCACATTAGAAGCAGTAAGCATTTAGAAGACCAGAATGATAGGTATTCCAAGCATCATTTCAGTATTACATATTGCTATCCTCAGTGTAGCTGCTTAGTTTACAGATAGCAGCATATATAGTCAGTATGAGAACTGTACCAATTAACTTCTAGTTTCAAAAACCTGATGGAGATTCTTAGGACCACTGCCTTAACCATCTTGTTTAGATAACTGTATGGTTTTGCCCCTTCCATGTTTCATAACTTTTTTCCTTGTTCTCTCTTTATTGTTTAGTCTTTAATTTCTCACCTTCCATTTAATTGTGTTATACCTTTCAATTTTTATTTCTTCTTTTGAGTTCTCATGGTAGGGAGATGACATGATATTTACACATGTGCGTCTGGTTTATTTCATTTATAACTTCAAGTTGCATCCACTTATATATGAAGGTTTTGAGTTTATTTTTCTTTATAGCTGAGTAATACTCCATTGTATAAAAACACACCTTTTTCATCCATTCCTCAGGTGACAGGCATTTTGGTTGCTTCCAAGATTTGGCTATCACGAATTGTGATTGTCCTCCTATAATGTTATATAGGGTTTGATTTCTAAATTTCTGTGTAAAAATGTGTAATTGTTTTTTCCACACTCTATAGGGATTTAAAGTTTAGCATATCACTGCTCATTGGAAAATACCAGTTCTATGTTATGTCTAAGGCATTTGATATTCAGACAGATAGTGATATTAAGCTCAACTGCCTATGTTATAGGATAATGATATCATTAAACTTTTCTTCTGGATAGTTAACAACTAAAGTTTGCACACCTAAAATCAGAGATAAAAGGGCTACAAGGATAGCCAATATTTTGGCCCTAGTCCTTCAAGGTCAGTCAGGACTCAGAACATAAGAGAACCTGCGCTGTGACATCCTGTAACTCAGTGGTATTCCAAATGTTCTGCTCAAGAAGATTATGGGGCCTGAGAGGAAAGTGATTGACAATGTATAGTGTGCCTAAGGCAAGTCACCTAGCAATAAAAAATTCTCTCAGGGATCCATGATGTATAGTGTGTCCAAGGGGAGTCACCTAGACAGAAAACATTCTCTCAGGCTTACACAGAAAGCAAACTAGTCAAGCAATGGCCGTGACTCATCCAGATGGATGACACTGAGAAAAGATCTACAAAACGCTATACATAGTTTCAAGGTAAATCCTGAGACTTAACTGACCTTGTCAGATAGAACAAGTTACATTTCTAGTTATATAGGTCTTGCTTTATCTTGTTCCAAACCATCCAGCAAAGTATAACCACAAGGTATAAAAAGTAATGCCATACGTGGTGGTGCACGCCTGTAATCCCAGCACTCGGGAGGCTGAGGCAGGAGGATTGGTGCGAGTTCGAGACCAGCCTGGGCTACAAAAGTGAGCTCAAGGCCAGCCTCAACTGCATAGCGAGACCCTGTCTCAAAAAGATAAAAAAAAAAAAGTAATGCCACATTAATATACTGAGCTGAAAAGGCTCAAGTCAACAACTTCTGACAATGCCAGTTCTGCCAATAACCCACCACTATTATGGACTTCCGGACTATTTTGGGTTATTTTGCTGAATTCAAGTACCTACAATATTTCAACTGGCATCAAATATGAAAAGGTCCTTTAAAGACTTCTCCAAATATAGCTTCTCTAACAGCAATGGAATACCATTACTAACACAACAAAAAAAGGGTGCCACAAATGAAGGACCATTTTGTAGTAAAAAAAAAAAAACAAACAATATATATATATATATATATATATATATATATATATATGTATATGCATACACACAATATAGGCTAAATATACAGCTTTCTCTTAAGTTCAACAAGAAATTGAATTGTACTAATATTGTTTAGACAAGATATGTCAACATCTTATATTCTGAATTACTATTACAAATGCAAATTACTATTACAATACAAATGCAATGTATTAATTATTGTAACTGTCCTATTAACCTGATTTAAAACTCAGTGCTATCTCTTATTAAATTTTTAAAACTTCAGGTACATTGATAACAAAATTTAAAAAAAGAAATTAACATTCCTACAAATGTCAAAGAATGCAATCCTTTTCAAGCCTTCCATTATGTGATATTAAAAAAAGCAACAAATATTTAAATTTTCTTTTTTTGGTGTGTCATAATATATTTCAAAACAAACTACGAAAATAGAAGTTGATAGGCAATGATAATACTTTACTACTTTTGCCTGAACAAAATTTCTCTTAAAATATAATCATTTTTACAGCAATCAAAACAACAGATATAAATGTTATAGGCCATTCATTAAAAATTAAAAACCAAGCACTCAGTATATATATCTAAATCACTGAA
The DNA here is from genome assembly GCA_004027025.1 of Myocastor coypus. Lineage (NCBI taxonomy): Eukaryota > Metazoa > Chordata > Mammalia > Rodentia > Myocastoridae > Myocastor > Myocastor coypus. Next base: position 60,952 of record PVJA010005685.1, read on the forward strand.
TATTAATTTGGATACAAAAATGTGGAGCATTTTGATATATTAAAAGTTTTTCAGAAACATCATGAAATCAAAAAATACAAATTTCTCTTGAAATCGTTAAGTATAATATGAATTAGATATATAAAGACTATGGCATTATATATCTCACAGTAGGAGAATTTCAATGTATACACCAAAATACCTTCATAAGTTTAGGTAATGGGCTAACTACCCTGCACTAATCACTGACCAATATGTACATGAATAAAAACATCACACCGTATCTTCTAAATACATACAAATATATGTTGATCAAAAACTTTAAAAATTAGCTGATTTTTTAAACGTGAATATAAATAGCTGTTTAAAATACCTGACTTGGGGCTGGGGAGATAGCTTGGTGGCACAAGTGCTGGCAAGGTCATGAGTTCAAACCCCGGTTCCACAAAAAAAATAAAATAAAATAAAATACCTGACTTTCCTTGTCGTTTACTTCCTTCTTGTATTCTTCCTCAAGGTGCTGGATTTTTTCATTATCTTCTTTTACTTCAAAAATAAAAAATATGCCATGTCTTAACAAAATTGTGTACTTTTTTGATACACACAAAATTTAAAGATTTCACCTCTTCAACACTATCACTGCTATTTTCCTAATTTTTAGTGAAATCGTTAATTTCAAACTTATTAAAATTCTATACTCAGGCCAGGCGTGGTGGCGCACACCTGTAATCCCAGCACTCGGGAGGCTGAGGCAGGAGGATCAGTGTGAGTTCGAGACCAGCCTGGGCTACGAAAGTGAGCTCAAGGCCAGCCTCAACTGCATAGTGAGACCCTGTCTCAAAAAGACAAAAAAAAAATAAAATAAAATAAAAAAATAAAAAATAAAATTCTATACTCACATAGCACACATACAAAATTTCATTTTTTACATTAAACTAAAAGAAAATGCTAGATATAATTTTAACATATATATTTCACAAAGAAATATAAAAGACCAAGTTATACATCTAAAAAATTAAATACAAACTATAATAAGTTCTATGTCATGAAAAATGTAATTTAAAGCCAAAAATATTTTTAATATATATTAATTCCTGGCCACATTTCACAAGATTTAGAAATGATTTCAGAAACAGTACAAAATAACTGAGGGCAACTAACTGAAGTTACAGATAAAAACATTAACGATTTTATAATAAAAAATTATAAATGCCAAAAGAGTAATATAAAAATTCAATCAGAAGCTTACACTTAAAATACACTTCCAGTCTAGAATTCTCAGCTTGCACTCGAAGGTCCTCAAAAGCGATTATCATTTTCTGGAATACAAAGGTTAAAGTTATAAGTATCATTCTTAGGGTTGTTTTTGTTATTTGATAAAAACAATTGAGGCTCACGCCTGTAATCCCAGCACTTGGGAGGCTGAGGCACGAGGATCATTGTGAGTTCGAGACCAGCCTGGGCTACAAAAGTGAGCTCAAAGCTAGCCTGAACTGCACAGTGAGACCCTGTCTCAAAAAAGCAAAAAATAAAAAAATAAAAAAATAAAAAATAAAAAATAAAAACAATTGAATATTCAATTCCAGTCTTCAAAGCACAATACAAAATATGGTTACAACATAGTAAACATGAATTTCATTTAAATATGAAATTTTACAACTTTTATCTAAGAAAATGACACTAGATTTTTAAGTACTTTTCTTCAAAATATGAAAATTTCAATAAATTGTAATATGTAGACAACTAGTTATAAATGCACAACTATGGATAATAAAAACTATCATTTCAAAACAGTGATTTAGTAAAAATGTATTAAGAATACTCATAATGTTAATTTCCTAGGTATTAAACATACTTCAATCATTGTATAAAGAGTGTTAGTCAAATTACTACTAGCATTTTATGTATTTACTTAATAACATAATAAAATACTACACAGAATTTTTCATTTATTTGTACTTGTTTAAATTTTCTCTTCCTAGGGCCAGCCAGATAGCTCAGTGGACTGAAATGCCTGCTTAACCAGAGCATAGCAGCTTGGGTTTGAGCTTTGGCATGCCATGCATGCCCTGGTCCTGCCCCTAGGGTATGCTGAGTAGGCTGGACATAGTGGTACAAGATGTAATCCTAGCACTAGGAAGCCTGAAAACAGGAGAATCACTATGAGTCTTATCTGTGTAGTGAGACCTCATAGACCCTGTATTAAATACATAAAGAATAAATTTTCTCTTCCTTCCTAAAATGTCTCTCCTTATAACAATCTTAAAATCTGTTTTTATCATTTGGTACCATGTGCTCAATCCTACTTTGTAAAATCAGATTCACTCATATATTCACCCATACATTTACTGAATGCTAGTAATGTATCAGGAAATATTTTAGGCAACTAGGATTTAAAACTAAGTCTCTAACTGAGAAAAATCTTTCATATTACACTGTAAGAACACATAGATAAGTATCTACACAGATGCACATACAAGATGTATATGTATTAAACAAATGTAAGGTGGTTGCCAATGCTCTTCAGAAAAGTTACAAGATGGAGACAGAGAATAACTAAATACAGACATTTAAATTAACAGCAAAGTGAGCCAGGCGTGGTGGCACACCCCTGTAATCCCAGCACTCGGGAGGCTAAGGCAGGAGGATCAGTGTGAGTTCAAGACCAGCCTGGGCTACAAAAGTGAGCTCAAGGCCAGCCTGAACTGCATATCAAGACCCTACCTCAAAAAGACAAAAAAAAAAAAATTAACAGCAAAGTAGAGAAAAAAACAGAGTAAGACTTATAAGCATGCATAAGATTTTGGATACAAAAGTTCTAGAGAAAGGGAAGAAATACAGAGAACCCAGATCAAAACATACTTAACAAAATTGGGAAATAAAACAACGAAAAGTTACCATAGCATAAAAAAAAAGTGGTGAATTATAGATAACAACAGTACACAGGAACTGGAAACATTAATATTTTATATGTTTTCAAAATAACATACTATAATAAAACTATTATTATGTCAAAAGTAAGCTGGCATCTAACAGTAAATATTTTGACAAATATAAATTAGTGTGGCATGTAAAGCAAAATGTTATTACTTAGCAAAATATTAGTTCTCATAAAGCTATGAATTTTATTGATTCATAATATCAACATAAAGTCATGATCTTTTTAGCAAGAACAGTTGTCTACGTTTTTGTAGGTATTGGCCTACTTTATGTAGAAATTCCTTGGTTTAAAAAATCCAGGTATTCACTAACACTTACCTCAATGCTATTATTTAAATCCATGTGAACTTGTCTGGTTTCTTCCCGTTCATGTTCATCTATTCAAAATTAAATTTTTAAAAACACATTTATTCCAACAAGACAGTACTCAAAATATCTGAAAAAAAAAAACACTTAAGTATTTTAAATTCTGTATCACTGTACAGCACTTGGAAACAATTCATTTCTAAGTCTTTTGAAATAGTGTCAAAAGCAGTCTTAATCCAATCTGATATGTAAAGCAACTCCAAAGTTGCTACTCCATTCTAACACGTAAAAACCTGAACAAAACTGAAAATTTCTTAGATCGAAAAGAGAAATAAGATCATAGAAAAAATAACTACCAATTCAAAGCTTATTAAAGTACAAATCCAAGAACAGAAAACACTGGGAATCACAGCCAGTATAAGAAAACGTAAACTGCAATGGACAAATAGCTACCAACAATGTGAAAAATCTGAGCGATAGAACTACTAGGGAACCCAGTATGGGGAGTCTTACCTCCTAAACCTCTATCATATTTCCACCATGACCATCAAAGGAAAACCCTCTCATGCTCCAAAAGGAGATAGAAAGGAACCATTCTGAAATATGTTAATATGTCCTGTTCTTAAGAGGGTCTTCCTTAGGAAAAACTTGCAAAATCAGCTAAGTTTTTATCAGAGCACTACCTGGAGAAAAAGACAACCAATTCTAGCCAGCTTTATCTTCCAAATGGAAGATGGAAAATATCCAATTCTATCTCTGTCTAGTCTTCCTTTACTAAAAAGAAAAATATCAAACTTCAGCCTACTTTACCTATCCTACTTCATTCAGAGACAATTACAAAGTATTTGTGAAGTTCATTGTGAAGTTCAAAGTTCACAGCAACAGTTCATTTACAAAACAAATAATGATCTCTAGTGCACACTAATTCCAGCACTCAAGAGGTTGAGGTAGCCAAGTTCAAGGCTAGCCTGAGCTACATGCACAACCCTGTTTCTCAAAAAACCAAAAGCACTGAGATCTAATCATAGGTCAACAGAACACTTTGGCTCTATCAGTACCTTACCACCAATAGTACAAAAGATTTACAGCAGTTCCAATACTGTGTATGTCACGCCTGGCTATAAAGAAAAGTTACAGCTGTGTTTTCTAGAATGCACAAGATCCCAAGTTTAATCCCCAGAACAAAAAAAAGGAAACCATTAATATCAAGCATTGTAATTCCAGCACTTGGGAGGCTGAAGCAGGAAGACTGCTTTATATTCAAAGCCAACCAAGGCTATAAAGTGAGTCCAAGGCCAGTCTGAGCTACACAGCAAAATCCTGTCTCAAAAAGACAATAAAGAAGTTACAAACCACGGGCTGAGGAGATAGCTCCGAGGCACAAGTGCCTGCCCGGCAAGTGCAAGGTCATGAGTCCCGCAAAAAAAAAAAAAAGTTACAAACCATAAAAAAAAAGTTTGGCAATACAGAACAAACGTCAAAACAAGACTTAGATAGGACAAAAAAGTTACAACTATTAAATGAGAAATTTAAAAACATTCATGTAGTTAATGTTGTTGTAGTGTAGTGGTGGTGAACTTATGGCACATGTGGTAATAAAGAGGCTGCTTATTATTCACCAATACTGCTCTACTGAATAAAGTAGGTATCTTATAAGAACAAAATGGCAAGGGCTGGGGGTGTTTAATTTACAGTAGGGTGCTTATCTACCATGCACATGGCCCAGATTCAGTATGTCCCTCTGCCATGGAAGGGAGAAGGAGCTAATGTAAGTCTATTAAGTTTAGTGTACTAGATAATGCTATGGAAAGTATTTCTGAGCTTGGAGACAAACTCAGAATGAAAAGCAAAGACCAAAAAAGGACTATAAAAAGAGCAGAATAACCATGAACTACAAGACAGCTGCAAAAGGTTTAGAATATACATAAATAGGTATACCAGAGGGGGAGAAAAATAGAAGTAGTACTTCAAACAAAAAATGATTGAGGATTTCCCAAACTTCAGCCCACTTGGCACTTCATCAGTTTAAAAAAAACTCAGAAAACAGGTTAAAGGCCAAAAAGGGGAAGGAAGAAAAAAAACTATCAAACGCATATCTTCAAGCTACAAAAACACAAACAAAAAGCTAGAGGAAAAAATAATATAGTGTACTACTTATAGAGAAATAAAGATAAAAATTATACCTGACTTTTCCTCAGAAATCATGCAAAAAGAGTGAAATAATTTGAAAATCAAAAACCAAAATTTAAAAAAATTGAGAATCCTGTACCTTACTAATCCTCAAAAAAAAGGCTATTTTCTCTGATAAAAACTGAGAAAATTTATTGCCTGTAAGACTGTCTTCAAATAAATGGTAAAAGTTCTTCAGAGGAAAAAAATCATGTAAGAAATTCAGATCAACATAGAGAAAGCATCAGAAAAGGAATAGGTGAACATTTAAAACTTTGTTCATATTATTGACCTAATCTGCCTAAAGTAACAGCAAAAAGATTATTCTTATACATATACATGCTTATGTGTAATAAAATAGTGACACCATTAACACAAAAGATGAAAAAATTTAAGACTATTTTGTTGTTATAAAGAGCTCAAATTATTGACAGTTGATATTATTTTGAAAGTGGACTTGGATTAGTTGTAAATATATGTATATATATATATATATATATATATATATATATATTAGTAAACTCTAAGGCAATCTATAAAAAGTACATACTACAGAAGGGTACTAATTAAAAATTGAAAGTTTTAAAAGCAGAACATCAAAAATGGATACATCAAAAAATGAAAAAAAATGAGAAGTCACATGAAATGCTCAATTAAAACCACCACTAGGCCAGGCATGATAGTATACAAGAAACTGTACATTGTTATTCACAGACCACAATGTAATTAAACTAGAAATTGGTAACAGAAAGATAACTGGAAAATCAAAAAATACCTGCAGACTAATCAACATACTTCTAAGAAACAGATGTATCACAGAAAAAGTTTCCAAAGGAATTTAAAAATACTTTGAACTAAGTATACTAAATTAAATGAAAACACTATCAAAATGTGTGCAACACACCACACAGTTATAATCCCAGCTATTTAGGAGGCTGTAATTCCAGCTAAGAGGATCACAAAACAGAGGCCATTCTAGTCAACTTAGTGAAACAGTGATTCAAAATAATATCTTTAAGAAGGGCTGAGGATGTGACTCAGTGTTTCCTGAGCTCAATCCTAGGACCACATAACCATATAACAGAATATAGTAAAGCAGCTGGTACTGGGATGCTACATTCTGGAAAGTTTACATAATTCCAGAAAGCAAAATACTGTAAGTAGAAACCAAGAATAAACAACCTAGTGATAAAAAATAAAAGTTGTCAAACCAGGTATGGTGGTAAAGACTTATAGTCATAAAATTTAGGAGCCTGAGACAAGAGGATGGGCAAGTTCTAGACTAGCATAGGTAAGTTAATAGAACTTATCACAAATTAAAAGAACTAAGCCGGGCGTGGTGGCTCACGCTTGTAATCCCAGCACTCGGGAGGCTGAGGCAGGAGGATTGGTGCGAGTTCGAGACCAGCCTGGGCTACAAAAGTGAGCTCAAGGCCAGCCTCAACTGCATAGCAAGACCAAGACAAAAAAAAAAAAAAAAAAATTAAAAGAACTGCAGATATAGCTCTTTTTTTTTTAGCATAAATGCTTAAAGGTTTTATTATTCAAGATCAGCTCGAAGACCAACACTAGCACAGATAGACATAATTATTATCTCATTACATTTGACCTTTGGTACTCAGTTGAAGTATCAGGTTTCCAGGGGACCTATTCCCAGCCCCAGTGTTGCAAAGAATAGAACTAGAGATTAAATGACTAGCATTTATTGATCACTTTAAGCTGTTCTGAGCATTTTACATTTACTAGCCAAATTTTCAAAATAATATTGAGATTATTTCAATGACACCCTGATGTGATAAAATGTACCTATAATTTTGGCAGTTGGGGGGCCTGGTGGGATGGCTCAGTGGTCTAAAGCACCTGCTTGGGGAAGCTTGGGCGGCTTCAGGGACCGCGGGTCGATCCCTGGCACCACATGCTGCGCCAGCCTTGCCCTTGGGGTGGGCTGAGCCGGCCATAAAAATGAGTGAATAAACAAAGGCTCTGGAACAAGAAAAAAATAATAATAAATAAATAAATAAATAATTTTGGCACTTGGAAGGTAGAGGCAGGAGAATTGCTGTGCCTTCAAGGCCAGCTTGGACTACGTAAGAGCCCAGGTCCACCCTAGATAGTGAGACCTAGCATAAGAAGTAAGCAAACAATGGGAGTGATTACATAATTCAGTTAGTGAAGCTCTCAATGTTGAAATTTCCAGTCTCTGTTGGGCTGACCAGATAGCTCAGTGGACTGAAGGGCCTGTTTAGACAGAGTGCAGCAGCTGTGGTTCGATCTCCGGCAAGCTGTGCCAGACTTGCCCCAGGGGCACACTGAACCAGGATTGGGACTGGGCATGGTAATCCACCACTATAATCCTAGCACTTGAGGGGCTGAGAACAGGACGATCACTGAGTCTGACCTATCTAGTGAGATCCTGTACTAAATATGAAAAAAAAAAATCTGAGCACAGACCACAGCTTAAGCCCAGATTTTTAAGCAGTACTGTGTTGTGCCACATGTATTAAGATGTTTAAGAAACAATGTGTATCTTTAAAAAAAAAGCAGGTAGGTAGAATTTCCCAAGAGATCCTCGGCAGAAACAAAGCAAAGCTTATGTAAAATTAGTGACAAGCAAAGGCTATCTTTTTATAATGTGTTTTTTTCACAAAAAGAAAAAAATTCCTATTTTATGATTAAGAAATCAAAGCATGCATACAGTAAGAATGCTTGGGTACAACTTCAACAAAATATTAAAGAGAAATTTGAGAATCCCCTTAGTTTAGAAATAAGTATTCAATCATAATTTTTTTTTGTCTTTTTGCTTGAGATGCATCTTGCAACACAGTTGAGGCTGGTCTTGAGCTCACTTTGTAGCCCAAGCTGCTCTAAAACTTGCAATGATCCTCTTGCCTCAGCCTCCTGAGTACTGGGATTGCAAAGCTGCAGTATCATAGTCAATAAGGTTTATCTGAGGCATGCTTACTGCGAACTGAAAACTTAAATAATTCTTAAGTACAGTCATGCATCACCTGAAGACAGGGATACATGCTGAGAATTACATCACTGTACAAACAACATAGTATGTGCTTACACAAACCTAAGATTGTATAACCTGCTACGCAGCTAAACTACATGAGCTAATGCTCTTGGACTACAAACTTGCTTGGCACAGCATTACACAAATACTACAAACAACTGTAACACAAGTATTTGTGTATCTGAACATAGAATAAAAATACAGTATAAAAGAAACAGGATTACCCACATAGGGTACTTGCCAGGAATTGAGCTAAGATTGGAAGCTTCTAGGTAATTCAGTGAATGAGTAGGGAGTAAATGTGAAAACCTAAAACACTATTATAATCGTCATAAAGACAGCACATAGCCTATGTTAAATTTACAGAAACATTCTTCAATAAATTAATTTACTAGCTGGGCGTGGTGGCGCACGCCTGTAATCCCAGCACTCGGGAGGCTGAGGCAGGAGGATCGGTGCGAGTTCGAGACCAGCCTGGGCTACGAAAGTGAGCTCAAGGCCAGTCTGAACTGCATAGTGAGACCCTGTCTCAAAAAGACAAAAAAAAAAAAAATTAATTAATTAATTAATTAATTTACTATAGCTTATTTATAAAGTTTTTAATAGTTTTAATTTTTATTTTAAAACAAAACTATATTGCCTAACTATACAAAAAATGTATTTTAGTGCTGGGGAGATAGCTTAGTGGTTTAAGTGCCTGTCTAGAAAGCACAAGGACCCAATTTTGATTCCCCATGCTAGCCCTGAAACCAAATATCATTCCAGTGCTGGGGAGGCTGAGACAGAAAGATCACTAGAAGTCTGAAATGCATAGCAAGACTCTGTAACAAATAAACAAAAATTTGAAAAAATATATTTTTTAACTTTTTAAAAACTAAAACAAAAACACATATATGTGATAGGCCTATAGAAGGTCAAGATCACATGTTGTCCTGAAGGTTTTTAGAGCCAAATACACATATACCTGTTATCTATGCTAACAATGCCTTTTCTAGAATGCCTCTTGAACTTGCATGAGGCTGTTTTACAGCCATCTCTTTCAGAAAAAGTATATTCAAATAATGATTAGAAGAACAGGGGCCGGTGAGATGGCTCAGTGGTCTAAAGCACCTGCTTAGGAAAGCTTAGGTAACCTCAGGGACCTCAGTTTAATCCCCGGTACCACATGCTGCTCCAGCCCCACCCCGATGGCAGGCTGAGCCCGCCATTAAATAAATAAATAAATAAATAAATAAATAAATAAATAAATAAATAAATCCCAACAAAAGCTAAATTTTGGGGGCCCAGCAGGATGGCTCAGTGGTCTAAAGCACCTGTTTAGAAAACTTAGGTGGCTGCAGGGACCACGGTTCAATCCTCGGCACCGCATGCTATGCCAGCCCTGCCCTCAAGGCAGGCTGAGCCAGCCATAAAAAATAAATAAATAAACAAACAAACAAAAGTTCTGAAACAAGAAAAAAATAAAAAAAGAACAACAACATAAAGCAGTTAACATGGTTGTTTATCATCACCAAGTGTTATATAGTGAACATAATTGTATGTTATCACAGTTTCACTCAACAGGCAGTGCAGTTTAACTTACACCAATATTACCACAAATACATGAATAATGCACTGTGCTACAACATTACAAAGATTACATCATTAAGTGAGAGAAATTATTCACCTCCATTATAATCTTTATTTATGTCAGTTCAGGGGATATCTTGGGGGCCTAGCACATGCTAGCCAAGCACTATACCTTTCAGCTATATTAACAGCCACCATTATAATCTTATGAGATCAATGTCATGTGTACAATTCATTGTTAACCAAACATCATTTAATAGTATATGAGGGGCCTGGCATGATGGCTCAGTGGTCTAAAGCCCCTGCTTGGGGAAGCTTGGGTGGCTTCAGGGAGCAAGCTTCGATCCCCAGCACCACATGCTGCACCAGCCCTGCCCTCGGGGCAGGCTGAGCCAGCCATAAAAATTAAGTGAATAAACAAACAAAGGTTCTGAAACAAGAAAAAAATAATAAATAAAATTTTAAAATTCTTAAAAAAATATTGTATGAGTCCCCCACATTATCACATTCCTCCACCATATTATCTGTTGAAAACAAAACATGGCTCTCTTATTCTTGATTCAATTTTCTGATTATTTATACTTTAGCTCAATACAAATTAATCATAGACACCAAATGAAATACACTTTTATTTTAATTAGTTGTTTTGTTTTGTTTTTTTTTTGTCTTTTTTTTTGAGACAGGGTCTCACTATGCAGTTGAGGCTGGCCTTGAGCTCACTTTTGTAGCCCAGGCTGGTCTCGAACTCGCACCGATCCTCCTGCCTCAGCCTCCCGAGTGCTGGGGATTACAGACGTGAGCCACCACGCCCGGCTCCGAGTTTTGTTTTTTAAGAACCATTATTTTGTGGTTTATTTCAAGACAGGCCAAGTCTTGTTATCTAGTCCAGGCTGGCCTTAAACTTATGGTAGTTTTCCTGTCTGAGCCTCCCAAGTACTGAGGTTATAGGCATGTACCTCCATGCCCAACTACATTTTCTAAAGGCTGACAGTTTAAAACTCAAAGAATTGAGAATCTAGCTGCTATTTATAGAAACTATCTATATATAAATCTATATATATAGATTTGTATCTATAAATGTTATTCAAATCAAAATTCCAAATAATGAAAAAATATGTCTTTGTGCCCCTGCCACTAATAATAAAATTATAACATCACATAAACCAAGATATTTACATTTCTTCATCTTTTCTGAAACTCTAGTACAGGTTTCATTGACTGCATTACACAAACGTCTTGTAGCTTTATTCCTGAAACAAAGAAAAACATTTGCCTAAATGTAATGTGATCTGAAAGCAAAATCATACGCAAAAGTATATTGCATTTAAGAAATGTTTAAAGTATCTTTCATGTATCAAACACAAATGACTGTGAGAAACAGAAAACAGACTGCAAGTAATATTAGCAAAGGTAATTTAATAATTGCCTCCCTGTAAACTACAGTGAAAACTCCTTAAATTTCTACCCAAATTGCTATTCATAACCTTTTAAGAAATAATGGAACACAGGTTATAATGCACAAATAAAAAGATAGGTTAGACTTTTATGTCTAACCCTCAAAATGAAAATAAAGTACCTTTCTGATTATGCATGCATTATATGAATGATGCCTTGTCAAAGTTACAAATACAGGGCAGGTTAGATATTTTTTCTTGGTACCAGGGATCAAACTCAGGACATGCTTGCCAAGTAAGCACTTATGCCACTGAATTATCTCCCCACAAGACACCATTTCCACCTTATAATTATTCTGTAGTAATAAATTGTTACACTGGCAAAAACAGCAATTTTAGAGTGACAATGAGCCTGGAAATAAGCTGTGATCTTATTTTTGCACATGTTGCAACAATACAGCAGGAATGCAGACAACATATAAAGAAGTTGTAGATATGAAGTTATCAGGTATCTTTTTTGATACAAAATAGTGATTCTTTCTGATATCTGACATTTCAAAATATCAGAAGTTAATGGACAAACCCTCCAGTTTGCCAAATGCATAATGCATAATGGATTAAATAATTTCCTAAAACTATTTTGTGATATATAGTAAATTTGGAAAGAACAAATGCATTACTTACTCTTTTATTAAGTCTTCATTTTCTTGAATTTCTTCATCTAATTTCAAACTTACTTTTTCATTTTCAAACTAATTTACAAAAGAGAACAGTTCACAGTTTGCTTAGTAAAATAAATACAAGTGTAAACATCAAGCATTTCTTGACTAACATGTAGTAGAGTATATAACAATTTGCTTTCTATACAAAAGGAATTTTTTTCACAGCTTACAGATTTCCGATAATATGGCTCTCATTTTCAGCATTCTGAAATAAAATTTGCTGATATCCACAAAAACCTTCAACAATATCTCAAATTCAATAGTTATTTTCCTTTGAAGTAGTTTTATCTGTCTGCATTTTCTTAACATTTTTCTTACTTTATGCTATAAACCAAAATTAAAGTTTCAAACTCAGTTTTATATATAAACACTCTAATACAATAAAAGCAACTTGTATCAGAATGATAATAGGAATAAAAATTATTACAATTAGCATCGTTAAATCAACTTCATTTAAATAATTTCCCTAATCATTTACATTAAATTTTGTAGTCTTGTCATCTGTGCTCATTACTAAACTGCAACTAGAATCAATGAAACCTCCAAAAACCACTGCTCCAGAAAAGTCCCCATTATAAAAACAAAGTAGCTCAGTTTACCTTGGAATAATTCTCTATTTAATTCAAAACTTTATTATACCTGAAGTTCCTGAATGGCTTTTCGTAGTGCTTCAGTTAGCTTTATATTTTCTTGCAACTTATTTTCTTTCTGCTTCAGTTCAGATTCTATATTCACTTTCCACTTTTTAATCTTTTCAGCTTCCTCATACAGTTTTGAGTACATTCTGTTCATTCGCTCTGAATTCTGTTAAAACATCCTTGCAGGTATTAGTTATCTAAAATTATAACGAAACTGCAGCTTCCCATGTACACATACTAATGGTAATCAACTGTCTCAATTTATGTTCTATTAAAAATGAAAGCTACCTTTATTAAATTACTAAAGCAGAAAGTCTCCACTGCCACCCCTATTCAGTCATTATAAAATTAAGAAACTAAATCAAAGCCAACTTTTATTAATAAGGAGAGAAAAAACTAATTCACCTTTGGACAAACAAATTGGAATTCCCAACAAAGTGAAGTTAAATTACTAAAGCAGGAGTCAGACCTGGTGGTGTACATGTCTGTATAATCCCAGCACCTGGGAGGCTGAGGCAGGAGGACTGCTGCAAGTTTCAGACCAGCCTGGGCTACAAAGTGAGCTCAAGGCCAGCCCAAACTGCATAATGAGATCCAGTCTCAAAAAGACAAAATAATAAATTACTAAAGCAGTCTTAGCTACTTCACTAAAGTTACTGATCCCAATTATACTTTCCTGAAAAGTTACACGACTCAAATGAGCTTACTATGTTAGAAATATTTTAATTGAGAGAATTTGTACAAAAAAAAAGTCTAAGTTTTAGCAAAACATAGAATGTTTTGAAATATCTTGAAATGTTTTAAAGTCTGAGAGTTAACCTCAAGAACATGAAGTTTTAAAATGACAAGAACAAGCCAGGCGTGGTGGCTCACACCTGTAATCCCAGCACGTGGGAGTCTGAGGCAGGAGGATTGGTTCAAGTTCGAGACCAGCCTGGGCTACAAAAGTGAACTCAAGGCCAGCCTCAACTGCAAAGCGAGACCCTGTCTCAAAAAGACAAAAAAATAAATAAATAAATAAATAAATAAATAATAAAATGACAAGAACAACAGTGAATACAAAACATAACTTTCATTGCATCTGAAGTTTTTAGATTTCCTGCCATTTTATTTACATTTTACTGTGAAGGCCAGAGGACTTTTTGTGTTTTGGGGTTTTACTGTTTTGTGGGTATTTTTTTTTGGTTGGTTTTTGTATTTTTTACAGTGCAGGGGGATCAAACTAAAGATCTCTTGCATGCTAAGCAAAATGGTCTGCTACTAAGTTCTACTCTCTGGGCCTTTAAAAAAAAAATAATTTCTGCTGGCTGACAAGATGCTTGTTATCAAAATATTTGAACTGGTTGATTTTAAATTCTGTAATACAATACAGCAATAAATATAGCATTTTATCAGACCACTGAAATTTTCTTCACTTATAAAGATATTAATGGGGCCGGGGAGATAGCTCTGTGGCACAAGTGCCTGCCTGACAAGTGCAAGGTTGTGAGCGCAAACCCGGGTCCCACAAAAAAAAAAAAAAATTAATACCTATACAGGCTATGTTTTTATAACATCTTAAGTACAAAATATCCTACAAATGCCTTATAAATCTCCCAAACAATCCATTTTATCTATTAATTCAAAGATTAATTTGGAAAATACTGGCCTGAATCTCAGCCTTTTCACATACTGTACCTATTACTTTCTCTTTCTTAATGTATAGAATTTAAAGTTAAACTGTCCTTAAAAAACTGGGTACTTTTATACCTCAGGAAAATACACAGATCTAGTATTTCAACAATATTAAAAAAAAAGCAGAAATAAATATTTAAAAGAATGTATATGAAAAATTAATTAAAATTAATTCTTTTGAACCATCAAGAGAAAATATATGTAAATAATAAATCTTCCACCAATTAGACCAAATTTAATATAAATGGGAAACCCAACCTCCAAATCTGAGTCTCTTAGTTTCTCCTGATGGTGGCAATTGCCAGAATTATCAACCTAAATGAATTTTTTATTAAAAGAAATCTATGTTTTCAAATAACAGCAATTGAATACAAAAGACTAGCAACTTAGTAAGTTTTCTTTTTCAAATAATCAGTGTGTATTACTAGTGAAACAAATCCCAACTGCAGCCACTTTATTCAATAAAGCTGCAGAAACACTGTTTTCTGCCACTGAACTCAGCTAAATCATCTGATTTCTCATCAAACTAAAATACCTGTGAATGTGCTCAAAATAACTTTGCTACATGTAACTATGCTCACCACAAAATGCCCACTGCACCATAACCTTCAGCTAAAGCTTATCTTGTTCTTTTAACTTCTGTTTGCCACTTTGAAAAAAAAAAGCTCTCTGTAATTAATGCCTCAAACTTTGGACATTACTCCTCTGAGGTCTGCTAGCGTCAACAAAATTTTCTTTCTTCTGAGGTCCGGGCTACTGCTGACTCAATTATTCCCACAACACTAGTATCATAATTTTTTTCACAACACTAATATTATATCCATATACTCTGCTTAACTCACCTGCTCAAGTATAGGCAAACAGTTAACATTTTCTAAAGCAGGATCTGTAAGAGACAAGTGGTATTAAAAAGAGATAAATTGTACTAAATAAGCCAACATCCTATCATTTTTGTTACTTATACATAGGTTTAATGTCAAAGGTATCAATAACATGCTTAATTTTCAATAACTGGAAAATACTTATGAAATTATTCTATGTAAATCAATATATTACTTTTCCAGGACCCTACCTGAGTCACGGTTTCCTCCATTTCTGGAGCGATTAGTCATTGCAAATGAAAATCCAAAATCCTCTTCAGTACGTTCGTTGAAACTCTTGAGAGAAAAGTTATTAAATATATTATTTTGTATCACTTTGATACTTAGAATTGTAATACACAAATACACCACATCTGCTTAAGAAATAAATGTAGCTATAAATTATTTAACATACACTTTAAAATAGTCAATATTATAAGAACTTTAAAGAAGAAAATAAGAACTTAAGGATATAACAGCTGAATGTGTTATGGATTAAACAATGAAGCAGATAAAGGAGAAAACATATCAAGAGCAAAACCATGCACTTATGTACACAGGATAAATCAGATATTGGTCTCAAGAACCTTCAAAAGGTTCATCATATTGATCATAGCACCATGTAGCACTAAAACTATGCTTGGAATGCATGTCACTCTCCTCTTTTTGATGTGTACTGCTCCCAGTGTAGACTCAGTTACTGTTATTCTCTCTCTCAAAAGTATTAGTTGAAAATAAGAGACTGGGCGAAATACCATAGACTTGACAGGCTACAATTTTGTATTTCCTTGAATTTCCAAATATCTGTGTAAAAATTGTGTAACTGCTTATATCACATTGTATGGAACGTTATTAGAATATCAATGATGGTCAGAAAATATCAATTCTAAGCTAAGTCAAAGATATTTAATACTCAAAGCCAGTGATGATAAGTTCAAGTACCTATGTTATAGAGTAATACTATCAAAAAGCTTTTCTGCTGGAGGGTTGAGAATGTAAGTTAACAGACCAAAAATTGGAGAAAAAGAAGGGCTATAAGGATAGCCAATATTTTGGCCCTAGCCCTTCAAGGTCAGTAAGAACTCAGGATATAAGAGAACCTGTGCTGTAATATCCTATAACTCAGAGGTGTCCCAAATTTTCTGGTCAAAGAGATTATGGGACCTCAAAAGAAAGGATAAATGAACTATAGTGCATCTAAGGACAGTCACCCAGAGAAAAACATTCTCTCAGGCTTTCACAGAAAGCAAACTGGCTAAGTAATGGCCATGACTCGTCCCAAAGGCTGACACTAACAGTTCTACAAAGTACTGTATATGGTCCCAAACTTAATCCTGAGGGGATTTGACCTTGGCAGATAAAAAAAAAATGAATGTTTTGTTATACAGGTCTTGCTTTGACTTGCCCTTGATCACCCAGCAAAAAAAAAAAAAAA
>PVJA010005686.1:0-77601 GCA_004027025.1 Myocastor coypus
TGAATTTGAGGGAGGTCAGAAATGAGAAACTTATTTTCTCTTTGTTTGGTGAAGAAATATTTGCCAGTTCTATAGCTTAAAACTACTTTTACAAAATGAATTCTAAGAGCACAAGGAAATGATCAAATTTGATCAGCCCTATAGGATAAATATTCCAAAGAATCTATAATTTATCATAGAGTCCATTAGGGTTCATTGGCAGTTTTTAATGGACTTTTGTGGTGCTTTGCTTTAAACTGGTTGTGCAGATTTAATGATTAGTCTAACCTTGCTCCTCTTCTATATGTTAAAGGCTAAATTATGGAGCTGGATTGTTAATGTTTAGGACAAATGGCCAAGATAAACATGGGAACAGGTAACATTCTCCTTGAGCACCATTTCTTTTATTGGCAAAGTAGGGGTAGGATTTTCTTAGTCTCCTTACAGAGAACAATGAACGGAACCGCTCTGTGATTTTGACAGATGTTCCTGACAATAAAAGGAGAGGCACTGCAGAATAGAACTGAGCGATTCTCGAGGGGGCGCGGAGCCGGGAAGATGGGGACAATGGCCACTTTGGTTTCAGACTAAAGACCGTAGTCAGATTCGGGGGCTTTTTAGGTTCCAAGGCTTGCTTTTATTTATTTATTTATTTTATTCTATTTATTTATTTAGTCCTTTTGAGACAGGGTCTTGCTATGCAGTTGAGGCTGACCTTGAGCTCACTTTTGTAGCCGAGGCTGGTCTCAAACTTGCACCAATCCTCCTGCCTCAGCCTCCCAAGTGCTGGAATTACAGGGGTGAAGCCACCACGCCGGGCTTCCAAGGCTTTTAATTCCTGGTTAATAAAAGCCAGGAAGATAGAGCAGTGCAGGATTAGTTATCGCTGCATTGGTGCCCTTGGGTGGAGCAATCCTGGATTCCTACCTAAGGCTGACTGATGACACACAGTTTCTAGGAGCTGGCTCAGCAGTCAGTGTTCCAGCAAACCCTGCAAGTGGTCCTTTCTGGGCTTCCCTTAGTCTAGAAATGAGCAAAATGACTGTTGGTGATTGCTTTAGAGAGCCGCTGGTCTGAGATCTTCTCAGCCAAGAGGGTACCCAGAGCAAGAGTGCTTTGCTGTCACGGCGAATGCCTTCACACTTGAATTGCAGCTTCGTTGCTTGGGTGGGAGGTGTCTCTCCCCAGGGCAGAGCGAAGGCCCTCAGGCACAGCTCCTCCCCGGTGATTCTGTGCTCTCTGTGGCTCACACATCTTGTGACAGGGCCACAGCCATCTGAGTACTGGTAGGCTCTATCCTGCCACACTTGGACAGCCTCAGGGATCTCACCCCGTAAGGTAACCAGTCCGCTGCCGCTGCTGTGCGTCTCAAATCCTCCCAATCCCAATGGGCTTCCGCCATACTGCATTTGTTGCTGGGCTTTACAGTATTGCTTTGAACTTGTAGTGGTTTCAAACTCTTGTAATAATTGGCTTAACAGAAATACAGATTGCTCTGATGAATAGTTCCTGGCCAAAAAAGCTTCCATTTACCACATTCATTTCCCTTTCAGAGAAAAAGACTGTAGATTTAGACAGTTTTTAAAAATCTTTTAAGACACACAGCTGCAGAATTACTGATCAGTTTCTGCCCTTGATAAAAAAAGGAGACTAAAGACTCATTAACTTAGACTTAATTTTGAATTTGTGATTATGCAAATATACAGAATAATATAAATGAGAGCATAAGGGAAAAGATTAATTAAAGGGAGAAATTTTGCAGGTCTGCAAGAAACAAGCAGGTAAACAAGTAATCTGGTTAACTATTCTGCCCTTAGCATCTAGCACATTACCTACCAAATAATATACGCTAAGTTTCTGTTAAAAGAATGAATGAATAAATGAATAAAAATGTACTTATAAAATAAGCAGATGTTGGCAATACTTAGGCTGGAGTTGGATATGATATTCTAATTGCAAATCTTGCTCTTTTATTTATTAAATTCGAATGTCAATGAAGCAGCTCTCAGTCTAGTTTTAATTACCACTGGCTCTTTAAAGCAATAAACCTGAATTTCATTAAAAGAATTATATTATCCAAACTTCATTAATTCATAGTCTTTTACCTCCTTTATTTTCTACGGCAGAGTGAGGCCTAATTTCATTGAAATGACCCAGAGGGAAGGAAGTGATACTTAACAGGAGACAAGAAAACTGATTAAAGTAAAGACTCCAATATTCCTCAGAACGTGTCTTTCCTTATGAAAGCCAACCTCACCTAAGAGACAGTGAAGAAATAAAATACAGTTTCAGAGGATGCATCTAGAGACTGGACTGTCTTTGGGGTGCCAGGTAAGTTGTTAGGAAATCTAGAAGGTAATCACTCCTTAAAAGATAAGAATGTAACTACCTCCACAATAAACACCATTATCCACATGAGAAAACCTCCTTTTCAGTGGAAAGTGTGGATGTAAATCCTATCCAAATAGCTCAGTATTTCTTATCAGTGTTAGGTGGCTCTGAAATGAATAAACACTAAAAGCCTTGTTGTCGCCGGGCGTGGTGGCACACGCCTATAATCCCAACACTCGGGAGGCTGAGGCAGGAGGATCGGTGCAAGTTCGAGACCAGCCTGGGCTACAAAAGTGAGCTCAAGGCCAGCCTCAACTGCATAGTGAGACTCTGTCTCAAAAAGACAAAAAAAAAAAAAAAAAAAAAAAAAAAAAAAAAAAAAGCCTTGTTGTCTTTTGAATCTTTGTTTGAACTCTTTAGTTTAAACAGCCCTGTCCGCTATGTTTATGATGGAGCTGGGTGGATGGAGGTCAGTCTCTCTGTTTAATTTTGCTGTGTGCCAGGTAAAAATAAAAACTGACATTCAGAGGCAAACCTGTTTGTCCTCACAGAGGGTTGAATAAGGCTGGCTGTCGCTTGCCAGTTGTTTCCCCTTCAATGAAGAACCAAAGCTGATTATCATCAAGAGAGTAGAGAGGCAAGAGGTGGAGAGCGGCCTCCCTTGGCTAACTCCCAGCGTCTGTTTTATTGAGGTCTACTCTCTGATTTTTCAGGAGATAATTGCTGTGTTCCCCTCTTCCTGGTACCAGGGCTCATTCTCATCTCTCTCAGTGTATTTTTCTATAATATGTTCTGTGCGCTGTATTGGCTTTTATGGGAATTTCTTCGTCTTTCCCCAAAGCACAAATGTGTTGTCCGTAGGCCTAGGCCTATTCTCTCACATTAAGCAAATAAAACTTCTCTGCTTCAGTAGGCTCTTGCATCCTTTACCATTAGCCATGACAGTCTATTGGGCCTAATGGAAAACTACTACATAATAATTAGATTTCATAGAGATGATAACCAGCAAGTTTTTTTTTTTTTTTAATTGCTGAGTGTGACCAGAATACTCCATTTTACTGCCATGCAATATTAATAAAATGGACTTTTTATTGATAATACCTGCCTATTTTCAGGCATTTACTATGCATTTATAGTTAATCTCCACAGCAAACTGCAGAGGTCGAATTCATTTTATCACTCATATAGATGAGAAAATCCAAGATTCAGACCAAAGAACCAATATGTGGTAGAATTAGCTTCACCAAACTTTGAACACATGCTCTTTTGCCTCTCAACACAGTATGCTTCAGTAGTGAAACGTCAAGTTTCTGAGCCCTGAGGTAATATCAAATTGTCCCTTTAAAATGTCATTTTCCAGAATATTAATAAAATCTATTCCATGGTGGTTAGTGTTAATTTGGTGAAAAATGGGCTAGAGGGGGAAGCCCAGAAATTCAGGTCTGGTAAGAGATGAAACGTTTGGTTCAGCCCTGTGCCTCCGTGGCACTTGAAGCTTGCAGCTCTTTTTCACTCCTGGCCAGACACAAATAGGGTAAGAGAACTGAAAGCAGAAACAGATGTGGGCAACTGCGGGCGACCCGCCAAGGGAGGGGACAGTAACGTTCTCTACAGATGGAGACACAGAGATTGTGCACACACTCTCCTTAAAGCCATCCTTGTCCCCAAGCGTTGAACAATGAGAAAGGTGCAATGCTTTTGGGGGTGACTTTTGAAAACTGAGCTCTGAGGCTTGGCGCACAGAACTCCATTCCAGTTCTGAATTGTCCTCGGCTTCTCTTGCGAGGCATTATGGGACTGAAGCCTTAACTGATTGCAAATGTTTCTGCTGTAAAGTTTTCCATGGGAGTTTACCAGCTGCAGTCAGCAGGGCTTATTCTGACCCTTTAAAACTTGGAAAGAAAGAGTGGGTAACAACAAAATCTTGCTGTAGGACGTTATTGTGAGAGGTTGTCCACAAATTTGTTTTCTGTGTTTCTGAGAGAGTAAGGTGCTGCAAAGCAGAAGGTAAAATAAAGCTTTAGAAAGTACTTGGAGTCTAATCTCTCCTCAGCCAGACCACTTCCAGTGGTTTAGAAGTGCAGCCCAAGAGAAGTATGAGCAGCTTCCAAAAGAAACAGTGCACCTAGCCAAGCCAAGTAATTGACTTCGAGTGAGTAAAGCAGACCTGGAGACCATTACGGATTTGAGGCAAGAGACAGTGTTTGCCTTCCTTCCTTCTTGGCTGAGCCTAAGTATGGGATTTTAATAGGGAATCAAAACTACCTAGACTGCCACGAAAGAACTGAGGCTCAGTAGTTAACCACTTCTGGCACCCATTGCAGACGTTTATTAAGAATTGATGGTGCATGCCTGTAATCCCAGTACTCGGGAGGATGAGGCAGGAGAATCAGTGTGAGTTCAAGACCAGCCTGGGCTACAAAAGTGAGCTCAAGGCCAGCCTCAACTGCATAGCGAGACCCTGTCTCAAAAAGACCAAAAAAAAGAAGAACTGAGATTCTCCCAAATCAGTTTTCTCATCAGGATTCAAGGATAGGAAACCCTATGATCACTCTTTCAAGATGTTTCTTCTCATATTCCCAGAGGCCACATGTCTTTGGTTAAACGTATAGCCCTCTTCGGATGGAACTTCCCTAAAAAGAGTCATTTATATTTAAATCTTTTTAGTATAAAGCCACAGGGTACTTTGTTTTATAAAGTTGCACACATAGCAGGGAGTCAGTTAGCACGTTCATCTAAAATATTTATATTCTTTCTCCATTTTGAGCCAAAGGTGAAGAGATGAAGTTATTCCTAAAAGAAGTTGCTTTTCCGGCTTTTCCTCTACAGATAATGCCAGAGAAGTTAACTTCTGATAGCACAACTCCGTGGACTTCATGGACACAGGCGCCTTTCTTTTAAAAAGCCTTGTTATTATAGTGAGGAAACCAAAATGTCTGATGGCAGCGATGTGCCCTAGTGGCGCATTTGCCATGCTCTTCCCAGGTCAGCACAGGGGTGAGTGGGCTCAAGCTCACGGGCTTTTGCCCCTTTCTACATTATGTGGCTCACTGTTTGAAGTCTGTGGAAACCCTGTCCTGAGAATCCTTGCCTAGAGGCCTCTCCCTGACAAGGGCTTCTGAGGTCACTAACCCCTCCCCTACGGCTAGAGATCTTATACATGGGTTTCTCCCAGAGCAATAAATCTTCCAATCTTTCCATATGGCTCCTACACTGAAATAGAGGGAGACACGGTGAACTGAGGAGAGCGTATTTTCCAGAGGCTTTTAAAATGGCACCAAGTCAGTGCCACGTATTCTCCTCTGCTCTGAGTTTGGGCCCCGTGGTGCACTGTTGATCCCCATGAGAACGAACTTAATGGCGGTGTGTGGGATGGTGGCATTTTGGGGATCCTGAGCTTGGGAACTCCAAGATGAACTGGAGCCATGGATGCTGCAGAACTGTAGTTTATGTTGCATGTGTTTCTGAGGCATGGGTTTGGATGCTAGGTCAAGAGGAAGCAAAGATCAAGTTTGGAAAATCAAAAAAGATTCCTGAAGTCACCATGTTTTCCAGCTAGTCCTCTTTTGGGCCTGGTTCCTATTTGATTTAAGTTTCCAAATGTTCTGACAAAAAACTTACATTCATGAAGCAAGGTCCTCACATGTTCTAGTAAGCCCACAACTTTTTTTTTCATCCTGGATGGAGTTGAATTTCTCACCTCTTATTCTCAAAAAGGGATACCCCAAATGGCACCATGTGGTCAGGTCAGGCAGTACCCTGTCTGATGGACACACCCCAGTGTACACCTGCTCCTCAGCTGCAGAATAATCCATTTCACATGTTGACATGGTGAAGAGTTTACTGTGACCCCTTGTACTGTAACTAGCCGAGGAAACTGGTAACTGCATGCCAGGAAACCTTCCCTTTTGGCTTTTCTCCAGCCTCAGCTGGAAGGACTATATTAAGGTACTCCTGTGCCCCCCAAAAGAGTAGGCAGTTGCATGGCAAAAAGTCTGTACTTATGTGAGCCTTTTTGTAGATAATTCTTATTCAGAATTAAGAAGGGCTTGAGATTTTACACTTCTTGAAAACTAACAATCCTGATGACAATCTTGCTGACTCTGGTGGGAAATGCAAGACTCTAGGGCAAAGGACACAATGCTGTGTATCCTAATGAGAGCAATGGCCAGCTTACATGCATGTTTTCAAGCCCTGTAGAGTGATGCAAGAAAAGGACCAAATGTCATTTGCATATGCAGTGGCTGAGTTCTGGGAGAGGGACCCAGAGTTAGGGTATCTAAATGTTTTATAATGGGCAGTAATTATTTCTGCACTAGTTTTAGGGAGACATTTTATTTTATTTCATTGGTTGATAAGCATACATGGTCTTTTTTTTTCCCCCAGTGGGATATGCGATTTCTTTCCTCTAAGGTAGTTAATTATGAAAATATCTTTGAAAATATAGTCAAGAAAGCTAGCTCAATATATTTCCCTTATGATTATACACAAATATGACACCCACAGAGAATTGTATCCTAATAATTTTGTACCTGTAAGACAGAGCTGGTAATTACTGTTTCTTTTGAGGATCAAGGACTGATGAATTCTTTCCATTCTAGGTTATGTCACATTTCTATAGGGTTAGCAAACAGCTTTGGGGTAAGGAGAAGAAAAGGATAAGAACAACTTTCCTATGTGATAAATATACTAAAGAACTCAAAACTTTCCAGTTTCAGTAAATGCTAGCTTCTAGAAGTAATGTTTACTAAATGTAACCTCTTTCTTCCAACTATAGTTTCTGAGTTCATGCCTTTATACATTGCCAATGGGTAGTATTCATCGATATCATCTTCTCAATATTACAACTTCACTCACAACCTTCACTTACAACCCTCTTAAGCATATTAAAAATTTTATGACATTCTACCTTATAAGCTAGGATACTAACCTTAACACTGTGCAGGTTCAAACTTCAGAAATTAGCCTGGAAATTGTCATTGGAAAAATATCTATTCATAGACTGTGAGCAATTATTGCTTCGGTAGTTCAGAGGATTATAACATTAACCTTTTCACCAATCAAGATGATATAATGTCTGAACATCAAGAGATTACAAACACAGAGAAGGTAATCTTTTTTACAGATAGAAACATTTTTGAAAGAGGGCTCACTTGAGGGGCAAAGAGAATAAAATAACACCGTCTTCAACTCAAAGGGGGGTGTAGGTCAGTTCCCTTCCTAAATAAAACATTGTCTCAGTGTACTGATCTTATGAACAATTAATTATAAAGTAAAGTTTTACATGTTCTGGGAAATATAAGTTTCAATGTAAGAATTCCTTCCCCTTCCTTTTCTACCACATTTCCCTCTTTCAGCTGAATCATACTGCAGGGTGAGAATTCATGCAGAGTTCTTTCTGCTAACCAAGAAGAGCTGCCTGGTGGACAGTTTCAGAGCACCGTGCTGGCAAATGAAAAGCATGGAAGAGGAGAACAGACTGCGTTGTGATCAGACTGATTATTTTTCTCGGGAAGAAGAAGGCTTCAGCCTTCTTCAGTGAGGATCCGCCCATCATTACCCTTCTTCTGGGCATCTCCTGTGAAGGAGATAATTCCCAGGCTGCTTTTATTTTGGAGAACAGAAAACATCCTGAGCACACGGCCACACTCATCATAGATCTCCAAGAGTACCGATTCTTGCTCTACAGAGTTCCTAGGGAGCATTTGACCCTGCTGTCCTGTCAGACATGAAGTTTCTTATGCTGCTTCTATGGGCTTCACTGAGTTTCGAACCCAGGACCTTGGCCCTTTCCTACATTCTAAGATTGTCTTATCTATTCATTTTGCTTTGAGACAGGGTCTTGCCAAGTTACTAAATTTTGCAGGCTGGACTCCAACTTAGGACCTTCCTGCGTCTGTCTTCCATAGTGCTGGGATGATAGCTGTATGCCCCCATACCTGGTTTCCAATATGACTTTTGTGTTAGCTAAGCTCCATGGAAAGAAACGTCTAATTTGAGTGGAACAGAAACTTTCTTCAACATTTCTTTAATATGCACTAGTTCTACCCTGTGTATATTGCTAAAGTTCACAATATATTGTTCAAAATTGGATTTCACTTGGCTATGAAACTATTTCTCCAAGGATTATCTTTTTCATTGAAGTGTTTGTCCAAAGGGCACAATTTCTTGGGTCTCTAGAAGGCTCCTTTGCTTAATACATGTAATATTTTTCTATTCATTATCTTACATCTTGGTGGGAATCATAAAGCCTCAGGTCATGATAGTCAAGGGGGAGATTACAGAGATAATAATCACTTCTGATCTTAGCTGTTTACTAGTCTGTAGGACTACAGTGTTCAATATAGTGGTAACCACTAGTCAGAAGTGGCTACTACATGCCTGAGATGTGGCTCACAGGAGGGAGAAGTTAAATTTCAAATTTTATATCCTTTTAATAATTATTCAATTAATTTTAACTACGTAAAAACTAAAGCACCTAAATTTTTATACTGAATATATATATTGGGGTGGTAAAAACAGGCCTTAAAATTTATTTTAGTCATTTAGCTGGACAGACAAGAAAAATAAAGATGTAAATGTTGAGTTAAATTTGGATCTCAGATAAATAATTTTTGGTATGAATATACTCTTGCTTTAAAAAACTCTGGCAAGACTACTTCTTTTGACTACTTTTAATGTAGCTATTAACACATTTAAGACTGATATAGCTCATAAAATATTTCTTTTGGGTAATGTTTCTCTCAAACCACAAATATTGTTAGCATGACCTTCCATGGAGGACGGGCCTCTTGAGGGCAGGCACATCGCATTGGTTGTGTTTGTTGACATAAATGTAGGTGACAAGCTTCAGATATCAGATGGACCCCAGTTTTCCGGAGAGCCAAGCTATGTAAAAAGGAAAACGTGCAAAGGTAACGTGAACCTGACGCTTCACACTCTCTCCGTCCTCACCCTTCCTTGGCCTGTACCCCACCCTTTTCAGCATGGAGGCAGGCCAAGATCTTTAATTTCAGTGCCACTGTGACCATCCCGTGAACTCACACCTCTTGGGTTTTCTTTGCACTCTCGTGGCATCAAGTCAGCTCTGGCTTAGCGCGGTGGCCTGCTTGCTTCTCCGCACTGGCCTCCCACAGCTCATGCCGGGACTAAGTCCTCAGCAGCACTCAGCGGATGTATTCTCAGTGGATAACCAACAACTGCAAAGGGCTTATTTATTTATTTATTTATTGTATTTAGTGCAGGGTTCACAGGGTTTCACTACACAGATTGGATGCATAGTCATCCTCCTATTTTCAGCCTCCCCAGTGCCACTCTCTGTCTCTGTCTCAGTGTGCCCCAAGGGCAGGGCCAGCGTGGCACGCTGGGGATTGAACTCCCGCCCCTGTGTCTGTCTAAGCAGGTACTTTAATCTGTTGAGCTATCTGGCTGGCCCTGGGCCTTTTGATTTTCTGCATGTTTCCCTCAATTCCGATGCCCATTCTTTAAAAAACACTCTTGGAAATTCTGTGTTCCCCGTAATTCTCTATCTTCTCTATCTTTTTATTGCTCTTCAGAGATAATATTTTATAGAGAAAATGGAATCTGCCAGGTAAGATGAGGATCTCTTGTCCTCCCATTTCCAAAAAAATGTATCTCTGCCTGCACCTGCATCTCACCTGGTTCCCTTTCCAGTGACTTGACAGAGGACGTTTTGCATCCTCCCTTAAGCCTGTCTGTTCACTAGCGTTTAGATTTGCGTGTTATCTCAACCTCTGCCTCCCTCCCCTACCCCTGCCTGCTGTGCTGTACACACCATGGGCTTCTCCCATTGCTGAGCTGTAGTCTCTTGATGAGAGCTGCATCTTCTTCTTCTTCTTTTTTTTTTTTTTTTTTTGTGGGACCGGGGTTCAAACTCATGACCTTGCACTTGCCCAGCAGGCACTTGTGCCTTGGAGCTATCTCCCCAGCTCGAGAGCTGCATCTTCTAAACCCAATGCACAGTTCCAGGAATTCTCTTACTTTCTACGGCCTTTGTCACTGTCGATCATTTCCTACTTGGCTGGGCTGTTGGGGCACAATCATTTTGTATGTTCTTCCCATCACTTTGTTGAGCTGTTACCTGTGCAGTTGCCTCCTCCTCTTTCCTGACCCTAAATAGGAGAATTCTTTGGTTACTTGATGTTGCATTTCTCTTTTCCTTTGGCACTCTGTCCTTACATTCTCTCATTATGCCTCTGACTTCAATTACTGCCTCTATGTAGATGACTCGCTAGCGTACAATCCTAGCATACTTCAGATCCGTGGTTCCCATTGATAGCTCATGATTGATGTCTAAAACACCTCCAGCTCATTATATCAAAACTAGATTCATTATTTCCCCCTTTTCTCAGATCTGCTTCTTTCACGCTTGAGCTATTTGGATGAACCCTGCCCTGTCACCTTTACAAAGTTCACACTGTTACAGCCTGCCATCTCCCCCAGCATACTCTGACGTTTTCCACAATAAATCTATTCCATGCTTAATTTTATCCTACGCTCCGCTTTTTTTTTTTTTTTTTTTTTTTTTTTTTTTTTACTAGCACACAAGCCAAACAGAAACCTTAATTGGAGGACAGAGAGACAAAGAACAAAACTAACACTGTAATAGACTTCACTGAGCTCACCCTCTTATTGTTACAGGCAAGAGTAAACCTTTAATTGGGATGGAAATGAACAAGGCCTATCAACCCTGAAGTCTGCAGGCATCACGTCTGTTCCACTGCCTCACTTGGCCCAGAGCTGCTAAATGTAAACAGTTTTCTCAGATGCAAACAGTGCTTCTATTCTCAATATGTTTTTTGGACATTTTAAAAGTTCATTTTAAAGTGAACTTTAGTGATATGTGACATACACACAGAAAACCACACAAGTTGTGTGTCCAGGTCAGTGAATTTTCATAAAGGAAATGCGCCCCTACCGCGATCTTTACACCAAGGTGTAGAACACTGCCTCCTGTGAAGAAGATTCACAGTCACCCTGGCTCCTTCTCTGTGGGAAATCTGAATGGTGAGGTTGCACCTCCTTTTATCTTCATGAAGGGGCACCACCGTATAGTATCACTTTAATTGATTCACCGTGTGCTAAGCTGTTAATTACACGTACCCATAGCAATCCACTGTGCAAACCTCTGAACCATTGCCTTTACTGTTTCAGAGCTGGAGCTGAGACCTTTCCCTGGCCCTGACTGGCTACACTTCGTAAGAAACACATGAAGTCTTTGCCACAGATCAGACACGTTCCCTCTGCTGTGTCACCTTGGTAAAGTTACTCAACATCTCTAAGATTCTGCCTTATCTATAAGAGGAATGTCATAATATTAGAAGCTGACTTTCCATCATCCATTGTGGAATAAGATAATGCATATAAATTCTCATCATGATACATAAAGACAGTATAATGCTAGCTTTGTGCAATCATTGTTAATAGTACTATAGGAAAAATTTCATACCAAAACCTTCGGGAGGCAATCTGCCAATTTAGTGACTCCTTATCCAACAGTAGGAAAATGACTGAGCTTTTGAATGTTTATGCTTCTCTTCTCTAAGGAGGGAGAGTGAAGGAAAACAAAATGACTTTTTAAAAACATACTGAGCTTCACAGATGTTCTTTTAACAACAGAACAGCTTTTTGTTTTAAAAGACAAGCTACTGGCCCCTTATTAACCAATCTTTTTGAAAGTAAATGTCATATTTTACTTTTTGGTATCCTTCGAGAATAGTTGGATTAAATTCTAATGTCACAACTTCTATTTCCAGTCTGTGAAAAGAGAGTTTTAGAAGTAATGTATTGAAAAAAATATATACAAATAGCATGGTAATGAGGTTAACGACCTCCAGGTAAATAATACGTGTATGTATGTGTACATACATATATACATATTCTATGCATCACTAGTTAGAAATGGTAGGACTTTGGCTTGCGATATGGATGATGCGGAAGAGTCAGGAATTGAGGGATCATACGCCTTCTTTTCAGCCGTTGCAGTATTACGACCTTGGGAAAGTCATATTTTTTGATGATTGTGCAGTCCTTTATTAAATGAAATTTGGTAAACAAATTTAAGTATCCAATATAGATATCCCACTGTGACCTGTACAGTTGCAATGCTTCCTTAAGTTGAATATGCATGTAGAAGTTAAACACAGGCCTGTTTCCTATCAAAAAAGGTTCCAGGATCTTAGTTTCCTTAGACAAAGCATTCACTAATGAATCCTTGTGAAAATTAGCCATTCCTGGGAAAGCAAGGCAGAAAAACAAACAAACAAACAAACAAAAAATCCAAAGAGGACAAGGAGGAAGGAAGGAAATTGTACATAGGAGAAGCATTATAGCCATCTTAAGTGACAAAATTCCATTTTCATGGTCCATAACACTTTAAGACTCAGTTTTCTTGACTATGGAATAGACAGACATTAGCTCAGTCAATTTTGTAATACTAGTACTGGGCACATGACTATTTGTAACACTTTCCAGTGCAAAATTGAAAATGTATACATTAACTTTTGAAGAAACAGATTTTTTTTTTTTTGTCTTTTTGAGACAGGGTCTCTCTATGCAGTTCAGGCTGGCCTTGAGCTCACTTTTGTAGCCCAGGCTGGTCTCGAACTCACACCAATCCTCCTGCCGCAGCCTCCCGAGTGCTGGGATTACAGGCGTGCGCACCACGCCCAGCTGAAACAGATTTTTTTTAGGGGCTATGCAAACAACATCAACATTAGGACCAACAACTTAATGTGCGTGTGTGTGTGTGTGTGTGTGTGTGTGTGTGTGTGTGTGTGTATGTGTGTTTGCAGCAATCCGAATATTGGATAAAAAGGGATTTAGAGAGGGGAAAGAAAATACCACAAGAGAAAAGACAGCGATTATAATATTGAGTTTAGATTCCTTGCTTCTGGATATGGCTTCAACCCAAGAGTCCACAATGAACAATTAGTACAAGCAGTATGGTACCATGGAAATATTGTTGAAATAATACTGGGCAATATATAGATACTAGCTCTTGTTCTGCGTTATTTGTAATATTTTATATTAAACATGTAATTTTGCCTTTTGGGCATTCCGTGATATAAAGACAGCTAACTGGATGTGGCTACTTGGATCCTTCCACATTTTTAAACTTAAAATAAAGAGCAGAGCGAAGCAGCTTCCTTCAGTAGACATAGCTTTGGAACGGTGGGGGTTGGGGATGGAGGTCCATTCTCCAGGCAAAGCCCGCTTTCTCTGTTTAATTAGCCAAGCAAATCATATAACCAAGCCCAAAGTCATGGGCTTGAGAAACACACTGTCCTAACTGTGGGACAGTGCTGATGGCAGATACGTGGCATTCATAGAGGAAAAATATAACCAGTAATTCATTTCTTGAGGACTTGACTTATATTGGTGAGTATAGAAGAAGAAAAATCAACCAGGCTTCTAATGGGTTAAAGAAAAGTAGCATACATTTCATGGGAAGAATCAGGGCTCTCTAAATCTGTCATTATTTGACAGACTTATGTATAGCTAAATTGTATACAATCGTGAAGTGATTTCTAATGCTCTATAGTGTGGTGTCAACGATACACCTAATGTATTTCCATGGGGGAGGGGTATTCTTATCATAGTCAACATTGCTGTTTTTTTACTAAATGTTATAGCACTCAGTTCTTTCCTCATTTGATGTAACAGCGGCATTTCACACAGTTAGACACGATGTCCTTTACTTCTACTCAAAGACTACGCACTTGAAAATTTGTTACAGGGATCCTGCTACTTCCAGAACCGTGGGCAAATAGGGACCCCTGGACACTCAGCAGATGCTCCTTGTTGTCACCACATGCGCTGCTTTGCTTTCTGAGCCAATTTTGTTTCATTTTGCTCCATAATTCTGGAGTGTACTTCACTGTGTCTACCACCTCTATTGGCGTTCTTCTTTAAAGGTAAGCACTCTTGGAGAGAATATGTAGGTAAAATGGTCCTCAGAAGAGTGGACGAGAGAAGAGAAAGAAGCAGTGGACACACATGATGACTGGTGCTTGGAAGCGATGGCCTGAGAAAGTGCTCTGATGCATTTATTTGCATTTTAGTTGGCTCATCTGTAGAGGCAGGCGTGCGAATAATAGCACTCACCTCTGAGGGGTGCTGAGAAGACCTTAGGCACAAGGTATCAAGAACAGAGCGTGGCTCACGGCAAGTGTAGTAAGCATTTGCTATTACTATTTCATGAACTGAACAATTAAATTCTAAATAACAGAGAGCTGAAAAGAAAAAGTGATGGTAAATTTATAAAACTTTAAATCGTCTCCCTTATAAACTCCAGCTTAATGAGCAAGATGCTCATTTTATATGCTTTATGATTATGGAAACACATAAAAAAGTAACAAGAGAATGTTTTCCTTTGCTGCACATGGGGCACTTTCGCTAGAGGTAAGAATTTGTTGGGGAAAGCTGAACAAGAACAGGAAAATACAAACAGGGAGTAGGGGCATGTAGGAGGCGTTGGGGAACCCTGAGCTATATTGCTGCAGCAGAATTCTTCCAGGTTAACATCAAGGGTTGACGATGGGGTCTGCAGGTCAAAGAGCCCTGTGGGACCTGCCTGAGGGATCAGAGAGGTCCTGTGGATGTAGCTCTGTGATGGCGATATTCTTCTACATTGTCAGCAGGGATGCATATTCTTTTTTTCTTTTCTTAACTGGATACAGGGTCTCACTACCTAGTTCAGGCTCATAGTGATCCTCCTGCCTCAGTCTCTCCAGCCCTGGGGTTCTAGACATGCACCACCAGGCTTGATTTGAGGGCTCACAAGGCACTCCTGGGGTTCTGAGGCCAGCATGACATGTGGTAGTAAGGATCAAATTCGGGTCTAGGCAGGTAGGTGCTCAGACTACTGAGCTATCCCCCCAGCCTAGGGAGATACATTCTTGCTATTTTCCTCTGTTTCAACAACAGGGAAAAACTGGTGAGGTA
Organism: Myocastor coypus; assembly: GCA_004027025.1. Taxonomy (NCBI): domain Eukaryota; kingdom Metazoa; phylum Chordata; class Mammalia; order Rodentia; family Myocastoridae; genus Myocastor; species Myocastor coypus. The sequence goes on from PVJA010005686.1 coordinate 15,277, forward strand.
AATGAGGCAGAATCTTTCCTAGTCCCATTGTATGCATATTTCATTTCAGCCCCCAACAATGGCAAACACCATTTGAGTGGTTTAGTGATGCTAAGGCAAATCTTGCCCATAGAAGTTAAGGGGGGTTACGTTGGTAAATTTCCACAGGATCGCTTGGGTGAAATGGCAGAGTAGGTTAATGATCCAATTGAACGGTGTTAGGCTTTTAGCTGAAATAGAGAAGAAATTATTACCTTACATCCAGCTCCAGATTACACTTACAGTACAAAATGATAAAGTCAGAATTGTGCCCCATCCATTCAGCTTTTCATGCTGTAATTGTCTGGGAGGGGAGAGGGCAGAACTTTCAGAGGCCAGGTCATTTTGCCAGAGCCACTTAGCTGCTAACTTTCACTCTCAGTCAGGGTATATGAAAATGTTCCTTAGGTGGCATGCTCCTTTAGCTCTTAGCTTTTGGTAAATGCTCCTGAGATAGAAGGCCAGGTTGAAACTTGCCATGGGCTGCACTAAATAAAACAGCAGCCAAGATTCCAGCTGACATTTCCACAAAGACACCACTTCTGAGCAAAGTCTGAGCTGAGTGAGCTAGGCTTCCCACTCCTGCCTTCGTCACTCATGCCTTGTTTCCCTGTGTCCTCCTCCTTTTTCTTCCCTTGGGTGAATTCTCCCCTCTCTACGTTTTCCTTTTTTCTGTTTGTTGCTCTTTCGTGCCTCAGAATTCCTTTCGTAACCGTTGGTGCCAAGGCGCCACGCTGGGTGAGGAGGAGTGGGAGGTGAGGAAGGTTAAAGTGAGGAAGGCCTTTCGCGGTTCTCAACAACCACACAGCTGCCCTTGGCAAGATTGTGCTGGTGATTCCCGGACTCCAGGAGGCAGAGGCAGGAGCATCCCGTGCTCATGCACAGTCTGCCCAGGCTAGCAAGACCCTGTTTCAACACAAGAGAGCTAATGAAGGCGGGTGATACAGCTCAGTATGAAGGCCTTGGGTTGAGCCTGTCCCTCTCCACATTCCCCCCCCAAAAGAAATACACAGAGTTGGGTGGGGTGGGGGATCCCTGGGTGAAAACATAGCCTCATAACTCAGCTTTTTTTTTTTTTTTTTTTTTAAATCATGAGCTCTAGAAAGTCTTTCCCAGGCCTGCCAGTTGTCTATATGAACCAATGTAAATTTCAGCTCTGCTACTTATTAATTAGATAATCTGGAGTAAGTTTCTTAAGCTCTTAAAGCCTTACTCTTTAAACTGGGTATTATACTTGATTAGTTGACTAGCATGAAAAAAAGCCATAGAAAGATGAATGAAAAGCCTGGTAATGATGGTAGTAAGAAGGAATGCAGATAGCCTGACAACTTGCAGTGAGGGCGGATGACCAGCACTCATGAGAAGGAAGGGGCGAGCAAGCAGTGTTAGGCTAGTGGGGGTCAGGACTCTGGGAGACCAGTTAGAAGCGTTGGGGGAATCAGTGGTAGAGATAGTCTGTGAGTCTCTGACTTCCGCCTCTTGTCACATCACTATTCAGTGTACATGTAATCTACTCTGCGTCTTTACTTTTGCTGTGTTGGTACTAGGATTGAACTTGGAGTTTCCCGCTCACTGAGGTGCCTTTCTTTTTCATCTGACTTTGTAACATGGCCTCCTTAAGTTGCTCAGGTTGTCCTCAATCTCACAATCTTCCTGCTTCAGCAACCTGAACATGTGGGGTTGCAGGCAGGCATCACTGTGCTTCGCAGTTCCTTGGCCCAGAGGCCTGCCGAACAGGAGGCAGAGGTGCTGAGGAGGCTAGACGGGCTGAGAAGGCCATGCGAAGTGTACGTCTGAAGACGTCACCATAGCCCAGTGTGTCTGAGGTGGGCATAATGAATAGTAGAAGTTGCTGTACATGAAAAAGTAAGACATGCTCTGGAAATAGGCCCTATGACATTTTTGGGAGAAAAAACTCAATAACCTGCTGTTATTTTGAGTTAATATGGTCGCAGGATTACCTGTATCAGTTCCAGCTTTTGGCACTCTCTTGACCTTTCATCATGGCCAGCGGTCGACAGCTGCACTCCAGCCATCACAGCAAGCGTCAGTAAAAGAAATCAGGCAGAAGGAAGGGTGCCAGCGTGTTGCAGGAACATTGGGACAGATGTCTTTTTCTGTCCATCTAGTTGGTTAAATCGCTGCTGGTTGCTGACAGGTGATAAAGGAGAGGTTAGAAATGCAGGTTAGAGCCCTTGGCCAGGGTGCCCGCTATGGTAAGCAAGAACGATGCTTTCAAAACTGAGAGAGAAGAAAAGTTTTGAGGAGGCAAATTGACCAGAATCCCCACATGTCACAGAGGTCGAGAATGATGATCTCTGAAAGGAGACGATGGGTTTGATATTTAAAGGGCAGAGACCTTGTCTGCTCTATTTTCTGTTGTATTCCAGACACCTTCTTCAGCGCCAGGACCAGAATAGGCAATTAATCACTGACTAGGAAAATTAATCTGGCTGCAGGGTGTTAGATGTATTGCTTGCATAAAGGTCGGTATTGATCATCTGGTATAAATTAAATTCTAATTTTGTCTAAGTAAATACTTTCTAGAAAAGTGAACATCTAGAGACTTATTTCTTCTATGTACATCACAAACAAGTCAAGGACTATAGGCTAGAACTTAAAAAGTGTTTCTGCAAAGCCAGTGAAACAAAAGACAGAAACACCCAGAAGAACTTGTTCACCTTGATGTGGTTAGAGGAGACAGGTGAGTTGAGGTCCTAACACAGCTCTTTAAGTGACTCCTTATTTACATGCTCTCTTGTGATGGAAATGATTGAAAGAAGTTTCTCATCATAGGCAATAGCAATAAAATTCCTATGAAAGGCATTTGTATAGGCAAATGTGTGCAGTCAGTTTTTACAGTTGAGAGTTCACAAAACACGTGTCCATACATCCCATAGCATTTCAGTCTCTCAACAGTATGGGATTAGGGCAAGTGTCACTAATCCCCCCCCCACCCCAGGATCCCCTTTCCTCACTAAAAATCTCAAGACATCGTATGAAATTCACTCAATATCACACATGAGGGAACTGAGTCAGGGCTCAAACATGAATACTAATTCCCAATGCAGTGTTCTTCATCATATATAATAATGTTAGTCTTTGAAGACAAAGAATTAGTTTAGTATTATGTAATGGAGAATAAGTGTCATATCAACCTATGTCAAACCTAGTAGCTAGGCCTACCTTTGCGGAATGGGGGTACTGTCTTGTATCAGTGGGTACCCACATTGTGGAAGTGTTTGCTTCTCATTGCAGAGACAGAAAGGATGACAGAGGACGGTCTGTACATGCTGATGACATTAATTGCAAGTGATATGGGTTATGTCGAGTTGTCCCCCCAAAACCTCATGCAATCATGAGGCAGGGACTTCTAGAGTTTGAGACTTGACTCATTCTCCACTGATATTATGTGTTAATACTGAGGAGATTATGGGTCTGAGTACTTCTGGGATTATGGGTGTATCTTAGGGTGGCTAGGCTGAGGCGGAGAGCCTGAATGTAATATAGAGAGAGACAAACTCGTGCTGTTGCTCTCTGCTCCTCTGGTTATTCCGTTGCCTCTGCTGCCATTGATGCTGTTCCACCGCCATGAACTGCTGCTCTCTGCCATGAGCCAGTCAGCCTTGGAGCCAGCCAAATATGGACTGAAACCTCCAATAACTGTGAGCTAAACCAACCTTTCCTTCCTTCATTTTGGGTGTCAGGTATTTATCCCAACAAGGAGAGAAAAGGAACTAAGACAGCAAGGCTTAACTTTTCAGGGGACACTTTTTTTGTTTTGTTTTGTTTTGTTTTTGTCTTTTTGAGACAGGGTATCGCTATGCAGTTCAGGCTGGCCTTGAGCTCACTTTTGTAGCCCAGGCTGGTCTCGAACTTGGACTGATCCTGCTGCCTCAGCCTCCCGAGTGCTAGGATTACAGGCCTGAGCCACCACGCCTGGCTGTTTTGTTTTGTTTTGACACTGTTGTTAAATGGCATTCTTAATGTAAAATTTCTTTTTTTTTTTTTTTTTCTGGTGGGGATCACATAGTTCAGTTCACTCTTTTTTTAGGTCATTCTCTGCATATATTCAAGCATGATCAATGCATTATTTTTACTTAATCATAAAGACAAGCTTAATAGAAGGGGTAAATGACAAGCACATAGGATAACCCAATCTGACTTCAACCCTGATTAGAATTTAGGATTTTTAACTGCATAAGGAGTCTGGCCTTTTTGTAGGCTGCTGTGTCTTTTCCTTCACGTTCTATGTTTGTACTTCAGATCTAAAATCGGAGTTGGCCTAAGTTCTCCTCATTTCTCCTGCACTCTTCTGCGCATTCCTATACACAACTCCTCCACATAGAGTTTCAGTCCCAGGGGGAGGTGCTGACGTGCTAGCTTCAGTCTTTCCACCCTGCTCATCATCCTTGAGACCAATGCACGATGCGGTTGGTCTCTTCCCAGGAAGAGCAATTAACTGTAAATCTGCACTCAATCTCTCATCTCAGGATTTTTATTTTTAGGGAAAAAAAAAAAAAAAAGACAAAGAAGAGCGATAACCTTGCAGGTGGACACATGACCTAAATGAAGACTAATTCTATCCTGGAGAGAATAGCAGCTGTGCTTGTAGCCTGTGGGTGGTGCCCACCCTCCCTCGTGGACCTTCTAGAAGTGATAGGAGTGCTGATGGTGGCTTATCTGGAACGGTCTTGACATACTTTTTGTCCAGGGTTCAGGTTACACTGTATTTGTTCATTCAACAAACCATTTTTAGCATTTTCATGGGTCAGATGCTAGGTAGCACGGCATAAAGATGACATAGGCACTGTTTTAATAATTCAGAGATATGTACTCCAGCAAACCATGTAAGACATATAAGCTATGAAAACAGGAATATTTATTAATGCAACTCATATGTGAGTATGTTTAATAAAAAGCAAAATAGTGGAAGAGGAAGGAGTGGAACATAGAAGGAGTGGGCACCAGGCAAAAGTGTCACTGCAGAGGGAAGAGGCCCCCATTTGATACTATTGATTTAATTGGCAGAATCTTCTTTAATTTTTTTATTACTTTTAATGAGAGAAGAAGGTAAAGCAGCAATGAATAAGTTTCAAATCAGGTTGGTAGGATGGTTACAATAATTAATACATTGTATATTGTTGTCTTCATAGTAGTTATTCAGAGGTCAAGATGCAGACGTAATATCTAAACAATATTAGTATAAACTTTTACTCTCAATGAACTAAGAAAAAGTAACTGCATAACTGTATATTTCTCCTAACTTTTATGTGTGTATGTGTCCATATATATAGAATATATTAGAATAGCAATGTGTTATATTAAAATCATGCTTGTCATACCTGTCATCTTCATCCCCTAAATGCAGAATCTATTTTTCTGAAGATAAGTGGTTACATGCCAGAGATTCAGCTGCAGTGATCTGGACACGAGGAATCAACACAGGAAGCCCAGCAAGGAGTTTCTTCACAGGCCAGCACAGCTACTGGGAGCTACAAACTGACAAAAGCCAGAGATTCTAAACTGATGCATTTGCTTCCAGTTCTGTGTTTATCCATATTGGAGACAGACCCTCTGTATGTACAATGTTTGGCACTAGAATTTGAGAATAATACAGAGAGTTTGCCAACATTCGAAGTAAAACCACAAAAAGATATTAAAAGATGATCTAATAGGGACAGTGCCTCGTGGCTTAGGGGAATTGAGCCTTGCAAACCCTGCACAGTGAGATGAAACACAGTTTAAAGGGTGGGCTTGATTTTGATGTGCGGCTTTGGAACAAAAATGGGTGTCTTTTGTAGTCAGGCAAGTGATTGTCTCTAGGGTCTTTTGAGGTAGAAATTCTGGAGGCTCAAAATACCCCAAGCGGAAGAAAATGAAGGTAGGCGAGGAAAGTCTAGGGGAGTTTTCAGTATCTTTTCTACTCCAGGTTTTCAAAATTATGTGTTAAAAATTAATGCAGATAAGGAGGAGCAATTGCTCCAAGATGACTTAGTTATTATGACCTCTACCTCCTTTGACTTCTCTTGGGATTTATGCAGAAAATTATTATTAATTTGCCAAGATTGTTAAGAACTGTTTGCTTACAGAAATCAGATATGTGACCTAAAGTATTTGGGGCAAATATCAAGAACATGTTTTTACTGACTTAGTGGATAAGCAGCAATATTTGATGAACTTATAAAGCTTTTCTTTTTATGTATATATGTTTAGTACTGGGTTTACATGGTCTCACTACGTAGATCAAACTCGCAGTGCTTCTCCTGTTTTCTGCCTCCCAAGTGCTGGGATTGTAGGTGTGTGTCACCATGGCCAGGCTCAAATCACCATCTCGGTGTGCCCCAGGGGTGGGGCTGGCAGGGCACACCAGAGATCACCGCAGGGCTGCTGCACTCTGCCTAAGGCGGTGCTTTAGTCTGCTGAGCTGGCCGGCTGGCCCTAGAAAACTATTCTCAAAATGAGAAATTTTTCAGTAGTCTGGGATCCTTGGAAGGTGAGTGAGAAGACTGACAAAATTTTCTTTCCGCCCTACAAGTAAAAAACGTGTCATTTATCTTTACGTGAAGAACTTAGTACTATTTGAAAAAATATAGATTTATAGAATCAGATGGTTGAGGTAGCATATTTATTCCTATAACATAAAGATTACTAAAAAAAAATCCTTTGGTTTTAAAAAACATGCACCCTGTGGGGAAGAAAACTACTATTCTAAATGCGGTTGAAACTTCAAGCCCTTGATCAATAATAAACTCTTTTATTTAGAGCTGGAAGTGTAGCTCCTTGCTCATGTTTAGAAGGTGCAAGGCCCTGGGTTCCATCCCCAGCACAAACCCCCATAAAGTACTCCTTATTCAAGTGTTCTTGTGTCACCTGTTACGGTGCTATTCTGCATTGTTCTCTGCTCCCTTGTCCACAGAAGGAGATTGGTGACCTAGGATTAATAGCACAATGCTGGCTGTAAATACTTCCACACGAACTCACCACACACACACACACACACACACACACACACACACACACTTCAAATTCAATCACTGTCTGTATTTAAAATTATTTTATACTAGCTTCGTTCTGAAGAGCTTCCTTTGTGTTGGAATGCAGCACCACACTACAGTAGAAGCAGATTTTGGTTTCCTGTAGAGAGTCGCTGTGGGGTCCTCCTGCAGTGGCCCTGTTTCCCCTTGTGGAAGGGTTTCCGTGGACTTCGAAGAGCCAAGTGGCCAGCTCCCCCTGCTCCCCCTGCACCAGGCCTCCCGCTCATCACATTTTCTAGGCTCCAAGAGAGATCTGCTTTGGGTTAGGATGCAGGTGGGGGTAAAGTACGATTTTTTTTTTTTTTTTGATACATTAAAATGCTCCAAGTTAGTGTGAGAGTTTTCCCAAAGCAACAGCCTAAGTGGAGGCAGCTGGAAATCATAAAGGAGCCTTGCAGTGGACAGTGATTACAGCCAGATGGAATTTGCTCTGTCGGGTCCTCTCTTTTTATGGTGCTGTAAGCAAGTTAGTGTTCCTTTTGAAATTTGAATTAGTCCTCTGACTACGCAAGTTGGAAAATTATTTCACTCCTTTACTTCCTAGAGATTACTTTGCTGGCATCTGAAGCTCTAACTGCAAATTAATTAATGAACACATTTGGAAATCACTGGTGTTCTGCAGTGGTGAGCTCGTATTTCATGATTATCCTTGCGTCTTCCTGGTCAGAGTCTGATTGGAACTGATAACCACGGGGTAACATTAAGAACACTTTGGAGCTCCTTTCCTACTCATATAATAATAACAGAAGGTAATGGTTAAGGACCCAATTTCCTCCTCCCACCTTTCTTCTTTAATGGTTGCACCAATCTGCAGTTGCAAATAAGTTCCTGCGAGTTTCCTTATTTGTTCCTACTTGCTATGCTTCAGCCTCAAGGCATACTGGGAATCCAGCAGCAAAAGTGAGCAAGTAGAGGCTGAAGTCAGAATGGGGTAGGGCAGGGATCCTCCTTGCTGGTGTGGCTTATCCAGGTGCGATATGGGCGGGCCTTGGCCTACACAGGTGCAGCCTGGTTGGTGGGAGTGAACCGAGGAAGGGCAGGTGGTGGATAGCACTTAACTAGGTATGCATTTGGGAGTCTAGGATATAGGCCTGTCCTGAAGCTGCCCTGGGCTCATGGCCAGGTATTGGGTGGCAAAGGAAGCAGAGTAACAGGAAGCCAAAGTAAGAGAAAACAAACTGGTCAGTTACCATAAACCATTTGGAGAAGTCATAGTGGAGGAGCTGCAGGTTGAAGGTAATACCCACAGGCAGTGAGTTGGACACCAAAATCAGTTTGCATTCATCTGCCTGGTTGAGTCCCAGTGAGTGAAGGACCCAGCTTCAGCAGGTCGAATCTTGGTAGAGAGGCTCTGAGAGTCTTGCCTGATCCACACCTACCTCCTCTTCATACTGAAAATCATAGCCGGCAAACAATTAAATGTGACTCTTCCCCTGCTCTTTCGTGGAATAGCAGTTATGCAGACCAGAAAGTAGAGCCTATTGTAATTTGGGAGTTGGAATGTGATCTCTTTATAGTAGGTTCCTGCTGGGGCATCACAAGACAGCTAGGCAACCTTTGTGTTTTCTCTTCTCTTAACCCACTCAATAGGACAAATTATTTTCTATTTTTATATTTATGTTCTTACTTTTTTTTTTAATAGCACATGTTTGCAATACAAAATGCTTACATTCCTTGTAAATACATATGTGCAGTGCATGCAATTTACAGTCATCTTGGGGAGTGGGTGCGTCACGCAGCTTGGTTCTTTTTTTAAAATTTCCTTCCTTCCCTTCTTCCCCTTCCAAGGCCCCTTTCCCTGTTTTTGTTCTTGTTTATGTATTCGTCTTGCTTCATGTTTGTGATATGAATAATTTACATTCATTGAGGCTACTGGCTTCCTGAACAAGGGATCTGTTTCTTTCCCTTTCCCCTGCCCTTCCTTCCTCACCCATAGTCTCCTGGGCTCCCTTCCCATGTGTCACAGATCCATCATCCCCTTGGTGCCTTCCATCTGCTCTTTATTGTATTCTTTATTCTTTGCCTTACCAAATTTGAGGCACCATATGATACTTAAGTTTGTGTTTGATTAATTTCACTCAACATTATATTTTCCAGGTGCATCCATTTTTCTACAAAAGTCTCAAATTTATCCTTTTTTTTAAATAGTCAAACAGTATTCCATTAGGTATGGACTCCGCATGTTTTCATCCAGTGTCCTGTTGATGGGTACCCAGGCTGGTAACTCCTTTTCTTGTCCCCTTTCCTGCCTCTCTCTTCCCTCCCCCTCTCCCCATCTCCTGGACTCCTCATCTGAGAAGCACCTTGATGAATTCCAACAATAGCAGAGTGGCTTTTCGGTTGCTCTCAAGTAAGAGCATATCATCTGTGTTCTTCCATCCCCCTAGAGGTTTTCTTTGGTCCGTCCATAGGCCCATGTCCACACAATAACCTTCACGTTAGTTGGAGTTGCTATTTCTTGCTTGTAACCTAGTGCTGCAAGAAGTGGTGGCCTGTGACAGGGAAGGCGGAGGCGGTGACTCTGCCCCTTAACCCCCTACTTCCTGCCATCTCTGAGCCTCTTCTTCCTCCTGCTTGCTAATTGTCGTTTCCAGTCATTTGGGCTTGGAGGTAAGGTGGGAGGAAAGCAAAGGCATTGAGCCAGTATTGAAATGCCGACACTTGCTCCTGGCAGACGAGAGAGCCCACTCACCAACCCCAAATCGCCTGGGTGTCTAACCTGTGATAAGTACCAGGGGAAATTCACTACAGTTGTTCATTCCCATACCTGGTCTGCACACCACTGTTGGGGCTTGTTGCTCTTAGATTCTTAATCATTACATAGAACTTTTATACCAATGAATCTGTTGGAACCTTGTTGTGTCAATTTTCTTTTGCCTTCCATCATATCGGAGCTCCTAGTTAGGCAGTTTTTCCATATTCCCTTGGAATCTAGAATTCCATATTTCAAGCCCACAAGCTCTTTCTGGGTGATACTGAAACCACTCTCCCTGAGTTTGGAATGAAAAAGACACCCAACCCTTCTTCCCATTGGGAGTACAGAGCAGCACTTACTAGCAGCTTCCTCCAAAATCCACTCTTAAATTCCAACTCCTCTACCAGTATCCAGTCTTTCTATATTTCAGGTGGTGGTCTGGCCAGAGAATAACACATTTATTTCTAGCCATCTCTTTGGCACCCACTTCTTAAGGGCTGAAAGCATCCGTGGCCATGGGGTCTCAAGAATGGACTTAACAAACTATCTTGTTAAAACCCGATTCAGATATTCTTGGAGATAGAATCACCTAGGAAGAACGAGAAACTTCTCCTCTCAGCTTTATTAGTTTTAGAGATGTTTATTTTTTACCAAAGTCCAAAGCATAAGCTAAACATACACATGCACACACACACACACACACACACACACACACACACACACATGAGAATCTTTTATTATTAAGACATAATTCTTAAGATTAACATAAGGAAACACTAATTTGGCAGCAGTTTTAAAGTCTATAGTTGAGTAGGCAAGCTATTAGATTGATTAAAGAGATTTTCACACAGGGACAGTCTACTAATTTGCTGAGCATTGTATCTCAAGGTTAAAAAATTCTGGCTACATTTGAAAGCAAGGAAAATCAATTAAAACATTCATTAGATTCCTATTTACACTTTAATTGTCAACTCTGCTCATTATTTGGAAGCCTTTTTCAGTCATTAGTGTCTGTCAGTAAGAAATATATCTTCATTTTGCTTATATTCATTTATTCATCCTTTCATTCAATCAACAAACATTAATAATGCGCCAAGCTCTTTGCCAGGTTTTTAAAAAAATACCTGGATTGAAAAAAAAAAAGAAGAAGACAAAGCTAACCATCAGGGACATGTTCTCCTCAGCCTCTCAAGTAATCACAATTAATATAAAGGCATTAATTTTCCTAAAGTTAAAAAAGAATTGTTTTTTTTTACAATGGAAATATGAGAAGAGGAATCTAAATAATATACGTCTTTGTTGTCCTTTTCCATGGGTGGTTAGCAGCCTGCTTTTTCTGTTACAAAGGATCTAGTGAGCATGGGCTTAGTTGCTGTTGGCCTTGTGTCTGTTAGAAACTTCACAGCTGGAGAGTGGGTTCTCCAGACCGCCCAGAGGGCCTGAGAAGGGCCCAGGCAGCCCGGTATCTCACCCGAGGCCAGGCCCAAGGTCTTCTAGCATTGTGCCCATGCTTCTTGGACCTTGTTGTTCACATTAGAGGGAAGCCCCTCGCTTCCCTGCTTTGGGGACATGCTATGTATCAAATAACTGCTTTGTCATTTTACCATACGTTCTTAATAAGTTTCTGTTTTCTCAATCCTCTGTCTTCTCAGAATCAGAAAACCTTCATGTTCTTCATCTATAAAATAAAAGGATGGAATCAATTCACTGAGGCTACTTTCTGTTCCATTAATCTGATTCTAGTTTATGTTTTAAAAACAAGTTTTACCATAGCAAATGGGCAGATCGATAACTTTTGGATGAGTGATGTAGTCAAAGTAAATATGAAGAAAAGAGAAAAATCTGGAAATAGAAGCCTGGAAAGAAAGGTAGGAGCGGTATGAACTGAGCCCACGTTTCGCAAAGTAGCAATGTCAGAGAAGTAGTGAGCGAAGTCACACCTTTAGCAGCATCTCTGGTGTAAGGGCTCACGGGCTTACTCCTTTTGGTGTATCAGAATCTTAGTAGACGAGTTAGGACACAGGAATATGATATTAATGTGTATATTGGCTGTATTGTCGATTTCTGCTAGTTTTTCTTCTTTAAATTATTTTTAATTAATTAATTTGTTTGTTTGTTTATTTAGCACAGGTTCTCACTATGCAACTTGGGTTCATTGTGATCCTCCTGTCTCAGCCTCCCCAGTGCTGGGACTATAAGCATGCGCCATCACACCCAGCCTCAATAGCCAGCAGAGCACTCCCAGGGTTCTGGAGCAGGCACGGCATGTGGTTCCAGGGATAGAGCCCAGGGCTTTGCACTTGCCAGATGGCCACTTGGACTGCCAAGCCATCTCCTTATTCTTCTGCTGGCATTTTGAAAGAAGCTGTTGATGCTTAATTTTTTTTCTTTTTATTCTTCTCTTTTGAATTTCTTACCACTTTTTTGTCATCTTTTTTTTTAAACAAACCTTACACATTTATATCTGATAAACTAAGGAACTAATATGAAGATAACATCGTGTAAATACAGCAACCTTTATTGAATTTCTGTTACTTTGTTTAGTGAAATTTTCTATCATTTCTAATGCTGTTTTTTTTATATTACTATTTTGTATCTCTATTAAAAAAAACAAAAACAAAAACCCACACAAAAACCAAACTAGTAGTATGCAGAAAGTTAAACTTCCTTGGTAAGAGCCAACACTATTTTATTTATTTGTGTATGTATGTATGTATGTATGTATGTAGTACAGTGTCTACAGGGTGTCACCACTACATAGATTGGACTCAGAGTGATCCTCTGCTTATGTGGTGGTACATAAGAGCTGGGATTACAGTTGTGTGCCACCACACCCAGTTTCAGTTGCCATCTTAGTGTGCCCCAGGGGGGTGGGGGGGTGGGGGTGGGTAGGGAGGTGGGGGCCCAGCATTACACAGTAGGGTTCAAACCCTGGCCACTGCCTCTGTCTAAGAAGTATTGTTTGTATTTAGTGTTTTGTACTTTATAGCCTAATGGACTATCTAGGCAGGAAGAATGAAATTTAGCTTATATGCAGTTTATCTCGCTGTAGATACACAGGGTAGAGAATCAGCTCAGTGGTCAGGGTTCGATCCCTCGCACCACACACCCACTGCCCCTGCCCCCAGGTGCACTGAGCTGGCCACTGAGACTGGGTGTGGTAAGTCATGCCTGTAATCCCAGTCCTGGGGATGACGAAAGCAGCAGGATCACTACGAGGTCTGAGCTGCATAGTGAGACCCTGTACTACACATATTTAAAAAGAAGAAGGAGGAGAATTTAGGCTTAAGTGGAATGACTAGTATGATATAATTCTTCTGACAGGGTTATTGAAGTGTAGACAAATCTTTGATATCTTTGGGGAAAAGTACTGCAGAATGCTCAAGCTGGCTAATAATACAATAACTTATGGATCTTTCCATATGGCTGGTCATTTTCTGACAGGAAAATTTTCCTGTCATTTTCTGACAACAGACAGTAATGTTGCTGGGAAAGAGGCAAGCACTCCCAAGACTTCGGTGCTTAATTTGCAAAATTCATGTCTTTCACAGCAGTTCTAGAGGTCCATTTGGACTTCTTGAAGTCTGCAGTTGTCTTGTTTAACAGCTCTGTGTTAAAAACTTCATCTCCTTTTGTATAGCCAGAGCACAAAGGCCGGTGTATCAGTGCCTGTCCTGCCTGTGCAAGGGCAAGCTTGGTTAGTCACTGGTGCCTGAGCCTTAACGTCAGCATAGGTCTGGTGGCTGTCACAGAAGTAGGAGATCTCTTTTTCCTTTGTATTCACATGATTTTGAGTGTGCTGATTTGAGGTTCTGGTATTTCCGATTCCTGCCTAGCATTTATGAATTCAGCTTCCATTTTCAGGTTTCCAAAGGCCACTGGAGGGTTGAAGTAATGCCTTTAATTATAACTTAAAATATAGGCAATTGTCTTTCATGAAGCTAACAATTATCTGGAGTATATTATTAGAGAGGGAGTTATAGATGTCTGCATGGTTTGTGAAACACCCATCAAAATAACTGGGGGAGAGAGGAGGGACACTATATTGGAATAATAAAGCTTGAAAACAAGTTGGATTATGTCTGGAGTTTGTACAGTAATGAGTCCCAATTCTCAGGGCATTAGGAGTTTTTCTAAAACTTCTAGTCTCTTCGGCTTGCTGTTATCCAGCAAAGGAGATGCTGGCAGTGTTTTCTTTAGCTTTTCAAATACAAACACAGATCACTAACATGGCCATTTACAGTGCTTTTGGAGACTTCATTCTATGTATTCTTAGCCTTTCCCTGAGAAAGAGGTGGTAATGTTCCCTTGAGGATAGCCACCAAGAGGAGATGGCAATTTTCCAGAAATGTCAGACATACTTCAGAAGTAATAATGTTGCATTGCACCCCTTATTTATGTATTTATTTATTTATTATCATTGTTGTTATTGTCTTTGCTTGATAATCTGAACTAAAAGGTCCATCATATCGTCAAATGGCTATCATGGCCAAGCAATTTTGCAGTATGGAGGCATTTTCAAGTGTTTTAAAATTTTGAGTAAGTAAATACTCATAAAAATTATACTTGAGAATAAATATATTGGTTTAAGAATCCAGGCCAGTATGTTTCCTTTTTCCTTTAGCCAGGCCGTGCTATTTCTTTGTTACTCATGCTTACGTATCCGTATACCCCAAGGACGACAACAAGGCTGGCACAGGGGGGAGAAGGTATAGTTGTAGTAAGGTCTGGTTTTTTGTTGTGACTTTCATTTATTAGTTGTATAAATTTTATTTATTTATTGTTTTTAATTTAGTGTGTTTGGCCGTTGCAGGGTCTCACCATTCAGCTTGGACTCGTGATGAGCATCTTGCTTTTAGCCTCGCCAGGGCTGGGATTACAGGCGGGCACCACTACAGTCCTGGAGGACTCTGGCCAGCTCAGCCTGCCCTGGGGGCAGGGTTGGGACAATATGTGGCGCTGGGGATCCAGCTGTGGTCCTTGAGCTTACCTAAGCTTACCTGACAGGCGCTTTAGTCCTCTGAGCTATCTCACCAGCCCCTAGATGTATAATCTTGGGTAAGACCTTGGTTTATTTATAAAATAGTAAAAAAAAAAAAAAAAAAATAGTGGCAACTCAATAGGATTTTTAGGAAATAATGTGTGAAATGATATGTGTGTGTGTGTGTGTGTGTGTGTGTGTGTGTGCATGCACACGCATGCACAGGATTTCACTACACAGCTTGGACTTGAACTGATCCTCCTGATTTCTGCTTCCCTAGTGCTAGGATTATAGGCATGCATCACCATTCCCGGACTTCATCACCAGCTCAGCATACCCAGGAGCAGGGCAGGCAGGGCAGGTGGTGCCAGGGATCAAACCCTGGCTCCTGAGCTTACCTCAGCAAGTGCTTGCTCCACCAAGCTGTACCACCAGCCCTGAGATGATGTTTGTAAAACGCCTGCCATTCTGGGCTCTGAATGCATCATGGCCATTATATTCATAGTGCCGAGTGGGGTATTGTTCATCTCACCTTTTTATAAGGTAAGTAGTTACAAAACCATCCTGATAGGTTGATGATAATTTAAGTGTCTTAAATGGGCCACATTTCCCCAGATTTTTAATCGAATAGCTTCCTGTCTGTATTTTTTATTTAAAATTCTAGCATATGGTAAGAACATGCATGATTCTGTATAATTTTGTACTGCATAGAGTACTCCAAGCCTACAGCTGGTCTTATACTTTGAATCAAATATGTACAGTAGGCTTTGTGTAAAAGTAACAGCATGTTTGCTAAACTGAAGTGTACTTTTTAGGTCAATATAGCTTTGTATTAAAATTGTGACTTCCCTGAGGTCTTAGTTTACTTCGCTTACCTTGGTTTCTCTGCATGGAATAGCATGCACTTTAGCCTTCTAGTACTGTGAATATGGGTGTTTGTGGCTGCCACCTCAGTAGAAATACGGAATGGAAATCCATGTAGCTGGTAGCTTGGAGGCGGCTTCGTTCATTTAGTGGCAGGCTTGTGGGTGTGCGAGAGGAGGCACAACGCCGCAGGCCCTCAGGCCCTCACCCAACCTTTTCTGCTGCCGCTCCATCATCTCTCCCCTCCTTCTGCGTCTTTGCGTGACTTGGTGATGCCTGTTGCAGAGGCCCAAGCGCATTTTGGTATGCTAGGAAGTGAAAGGTACTCCGGGGGGCACCTGGAGGCAAGAGGCTTTCCCGTGCTCAGCCTTTTTTAAAATAATGATTTTAAATTACAAAACAGAGACAGTGTCCCGGACAACGATGGCTTCCTATGTAGCATGAGCTTACGTTCTCTGGGTACTTGCTAGGTGCCAGCCACAATGTGCTCTGCAGGATTTCATGTAGCTCTTAGAGCACCCTTGCTCCAGACTGTTTTGTGCCCCTCCAATTCAGTTCCCTAAGGTTGAATTTGGAGATAAGGCATTTAGAGAAGTATTTAAGGGTAAATGAGGTCGTGAGGATGGGGCCCTGATCAGATAGGGTTAGCGTCCTTATGATTGGAGACACAGTGGCCTCACTCTGAAGGACACGTGAAGAAGGTGGTCACCTGCAAGCCAGCCAGCAGAGCTGCACATGACACTGACCCTGTTGGGGCTCAACTTTCAACTTCACATCAAAACTTCAGAGCGTTTAAAACTGGGAGACACATTTCCGTCCTTCTAGCCATCCAACCTGTGACGATTAATGAACACAAGCCTTTGTTAGATTCACCATTACGGATGAGGAAATGGTGTTAGCAATTTACCGAACACTGGCTGTGGGGCTAGGGGTTGCTCAGTGCCAGAGTACAGGCAGGCACAAAGTCTCGGGTTCAAGCCCCAGCACCATGAGAAAGACAAACATGACTTGGACAGTATTTTATCCCTAGTTTAATCTCTATGTGTTTTCTGGCTCAAGGTGAGATCTGGGGGTGTTGTTTTGTAAATTTTTTCTCTAACCACATGTTTCCTTCCATCTTCCTTCCTACTTCATCATCTTTTATTTTATTTTATTTTATTTTATTTTATTTTATTTTATTTTATTTTATTTTATTCTTTGTAGGACTAGGATTCAAACTCTCGACCTTGCACTTGACAGGCAGGCACTTGTGCCATGGAACTATCTCCCCAGCCCCTTTGTAGTCTTTTAAGAAGTACTTTTCTCGTTCTCTGCACTCCTCATTTGCTTCCTTCAAAACCCTAAGCCCCGGCCCCCGCGAGCACCTTGCTACTGTCTGCGTTCTCTCTCCCGATGACGTTTCCCGCAAGTGATTTCCCCTTCCACTCTGTTTCTCCCTCTTACCCAGCGGATCGCCCCCATCCCACTCCCGTGCTGGAAGCCTAGTGTTTCCCTCTGGATGAGCGGCCTCCGAAAGGCACTTTCTTTTTTCTACTTTGGTCAAGTTTCTGCTGATAAGAAGCCAAGGAGCAATGAGAAAAATAGCTAGCGAATTTGTCATTTTTCAAAGTCAAGGTTTAGCGATGCAACTCCAGGTACTATACAGTTGGTAAAGAGTTTAAAGATGATTTATTTTGTGTTATTTTAAAAAAGAGCATCTTACCTGTTTTTCAGCTATTTTAATTATGAAGTATTCTTCCGAATTTCTTATTTTCCAACTGCGGGGGTGTAAATGTCTCTGTAACTTAATGAACTGCCAATGCCAAAGCACACAGCAATAAACAATAGACACGCTGAATACCCAGGGCTTCTCGGTTGTTTACATTACTCATCTCTGTTATGTAAAAAAAAAAATAAATAAATAAAGATATTCCCCACAGAGATTCCATTTTGCCAATTTTCTGAGTCATCTTGCTCCCCGACTCTCTTGCCTAAACCTGTAATAAATCATCAGGTCTTAGAGATACAACTTTGTGAATACCCTATCTCTTGCAATCAGTCTTCTTGTTTCCAGTCCTCTGCTGTGATTTCAGGTCATTTTTTTTTTCAGATATGCTGTCATATTCTCTTCACACACTTCTGCAACTTTCCCTTGAGCACAAGATGACAGATACACAGAGCGGGGTGTACACGGTCCTACAGACTCCAGAGTTGAGCTGTGAATTCAGTCTTAAACTCTTGTCTGTGTTTTCTCCAGCCTGATCCTCTGCTTGGGAATTTGGAACAACTGATCTGTGCTCCTTGTATGCACACCCTTGGTGAGACATTGGGGGCTCAATGGCGATCACGCTGAATAGAGCATCCTCCTCCCCAAACATGCAGTCTATAGAGAATACAGATAAATCCTTAAGAGATGATATACTTCACACAGAGACCTACTTGGAGAAAGAGCATATGATTCACAAACAGAAAACTGTGAATACTTCACTGCAGCCAGAGCAGACATCCCTGGGAGAGCTGTGTTGGAAGATGTTCAAGAGAACAATGTCTTTAACAACCAGCCTCCTTGGGACTTTGGATCTGAGCATGAGGCCCATCCTAATGTGCCTGTCTGCTGCACCGGCTTCTAGCACAGCCAGTTTCCCAGGTGTCCTCTTAGATGCAGCCCTGGAGGAAATGTCTAGGATTTGTGTGTGTCACAAGGTTAGTGGAACCCTAGAGAAAGAGAGACTTCCTGTTGCTCTTTGGGGGCAGTGCCATTTTTTCCCCCTAGATAGTAAAACCTGAACTTCTTGGTTGTATAAGCCTGCGTGAAAGTAACCTGAAACACCTGGATGGCAATGGTAGCAGGCAGATAGATGACCCAGGAAGCTTAAAATCAATACAAACAAAACAACACAGAATTCCTCAAACCTAAGTACAAGGTGCCTCATGCTTTCTTCCCTCTAGGTATGAGGCTGGACTCACATAGAGGCAGCCTCTGGAAGCTTCCTTTATACACCTTGACACTGAAATGTCAGTTCACTCTTCCCATTGGGCTCCATTGGCTTCCCCTGCTCAGCCTGGAGGAGAGGGTCCCGGGAGAAAACACTCAATAACACTCAATGCTGATCTACTGTGAGGACAGAAAACACCTCAGTGCATATCCCCATCTCTGGGGTTGCAAGGGACTTCTACTTTGCCTGTAGCTCACTTTTGTAGCCTGGGCTGGCCTCAAACTCACATTGATCCTTCTGCCTCAAAGATTATTCTTTATAATTTCATGGATATAGTTGTAGGACAACCAAAAATCATG
This sequence comes from Myocastor coypus, assembly GCA_004027025.1. Classification (NCBI taxonomy): domain Eukaryota; kingdom Metazoa; phylum Chordata; class Mammalia; order Rodentia; family Myocastoridae; genus Myocastor; species Myocastor coypus. Next base: position 34,146 of record PVJA010005686.1, read on the forward strand.
TCCAGGACAGAAATGGTTTTGTGAAGCACAGTGAATTCAAAGAAATCCCCAGATGTGACCTTCCTAATGTTTTTTTCTTTAGATTCTTATCACCTCACCAATTGTATTAGTTACCTGTAGCCGGGTGCAACTTTCTTCAACAGCTAGAGGGTTCAAATGATGGGCATTTATCATCTCAGGCTGGTGGAGACGTAGGTGACAGTGATGTGACTGGGTCTGCTGGCTCGGAGTGTCTCCTGATGCCCTGAGACCAAGTGTTGGCAAAGGCTCTGAACATTTCAGAGTTTAACTTGAGACCAACACACTTCCAACAAAAGCTTTCATGAACTGAAGACCCTGGAGATGATTTGGGAGCTGTGCTCTGTCTCGCACATTTGCTTTTGACACAGCTACTATTCATGTCTGTCTGTCTGTCTATCTGTCTGTCTGTATATATGTATGTATGTATGTATATATTTGGTACTGGGTCTCCCTATGCAGCTCAGACTCATAGTGATCCTCCTGGCTCAGCCTCCCCAGTGCTGGGATTACAGGCATGTACCACCCTGCCCCGTCCCTGTGGCTGGCTCAGAGCTCCCCAGGAGCTGAGCCAGAGCAGCAGAGGGTGCTGTGGATTGAACCTGAGTCTTTGTGCTTGCCTAAGCAGGCACTTAGTTGGCGGAGCTACAATTTCTTCTGAAGATATTTCAGGATCTTCTCAGAGTCTTGCTCCAGCAATTTCTCTCCACCATACTCCCCCACTGCAGGGAAATGTTTGAGAACAAAGGAAAGAGAAAATGAGGAAGACAGGACTAGGAGCTCTCCTGTCATTTGCTGGGAGGATCCCTGAATCCCTTCTGTTTAGATCTGCGAAGGAAACACTGATTAGAATCACAGGGCTTTTGGTATTGTTTTGCTTTGTAGAACTCTTTACAGTAGTAGCCTCTAATTTTGTAAACGAGAAAAATAAGGTCCTGAGAAACTTAACTGATGCCGATGTTATACAAACAGGAAGAGAGAGCAAAGATTCCTCCACTTCCAAGGCACTGCTGCTCCCTGATGCCCCATTGGCTCTACTCAATGTGCAAATGCTCTAGACCACCGGATTCTTCTCCATTTCCAAGGGCCTCACTGCCAGTTCAGAAACAAAGGTTGTCTTCACATCATGTGAAAGGAACCACATTGGTTTGAAGGTGACTCTTCTATTTTCTCATACCACATAGCACTAATACAACTTTCCAATGGCACTAATGCATCTGTAATTTCCCTGAGATTTAGGTCTTCTCTCTGAATGCACATGTCAATAAAAAAATTAAAAATAGGCTAGTAATAGCTAGTGGTCACTAGGGAAAGATGGGGTCTGCAAACTACATGAAATTGACATGCTACTTGAATTTGAATTTCAAAACAGCTGGTTTACATCTAGCAATCATAGAAGTTGACAGGGACTTTCTGACATGTGACACTATCTTAGAGTAGTTATATTCTGGGGATAAATCCCTCAAATTTTCAAAGTATAGACACAGGAAGGAGGGTCTTTATTAAATCTAGATTTTAAATTTATGTGTATATATTGGTTTAAAACAGTTTCTTATCTAACTTCTTGAAATTCTTCTATGTGTCCCAGACATGGAGGGGAAGTGAAACAGCATTACCTCTTAACCATTCTTCTATCTTCTCTGCGCATTTTTTTCTCCTCCTTAACTGGAAAAAAATTACAGCACTGTCTTGAACTTTCATAAACTGTAGTATTTTTGCAGGAGGAGATAACAGTCATCTTAGATGCTCTGCTTTTCTGTTTTTAATAAAAGTGATATACCATCTTTACCAAACAGAAATCTCAATCCAAAAATTAAAATAGAGTTAAATATTGCAGATGATGTTGATATGTATGTCATGGCTTTGTGAAAGCTAAATCTTTTTAAGAAAAGTAATGGGGGATTCAATTCTGCTGTGACAGACCCATCTTCACTGAAACTGTCAAGTGAAATTGGGATCTCGGAATTCAATGAAGACTGGTGTCTAGAATTGTACTGATTCATGAAACACCAGAACCCTTTATGAGCATATTATACACCTCAGGAAAGAACTTAAGCATGTTGGCATCCTGTTCACACGGTCTCTTGTGAGAGGCATTGCCTTACCTGCCCCCAGCCTCTTCTCTAAGCCATTATTATCTTCCTTATTTCACAGAAGAGCAAACAAAACAGGACACCAGAAAGATAGCGCGAGTGGCTTGTGGTTCAACAGTCCCTGGCATTGGCTCCAAGATTTTCCGAGTCCAAATCTTGTGCTTTTTAGTGTAAAGACTTCTGGGTAAATGATAAGGGTATAAATTTTCAAGCAACACACAAAAAAGTCTTCACTGACAAACATACAAGCGCACAAACACAATCCTGGGTGAAGTGAAGCGGGCTTCCTATAAGCCAGGTCTTCCCAGTCGTTCACTGTCCCTCCCTCTCACCCTGTTTTTCTGTCAGTGATTTTGCTCTTCTTTTTTTTCCCCCTTTAACTTGGTCCATGTTCTATTGTCTACTCTGCCTGTGAAATGCTTAAGCATTGTTTATGATTCATCTCATATATCATTAATTTATTTGATAATTTTTTTTCCTTGAATATTTTCCTCTCCCGCTTTAGCTCCTTGAAACAATGTCATCTACACATGATGTTATGCTTTATGGTAGTCGTTTATCAGATGGTGCTATGTGGTAGAATTATTCATGCTCATATCTATCCTGGGGCAGGAAAGCCAGCTTCATACTAGGAAATATGGTTTATTTAATTTTAGTGGTAGGGGGGCTTTCTAGCATTTTTTTCAGAGGAGGGAATATGTACACCCAGGATGAATTTAAATGTTTGTGAGAGCAACTTACAGCGGGCACAATAACTGAAGAACTTACCTACCCTTTCCTGGGGAGCAGGATTCTAGAACACCTTCAAATGATCAAGTTATAATTCCAGGGCAGGAGGATGGGTGGCCTCATTACGAGAGTGAATTTGATGCACGTAAGGCAGCAGACAAGTTTTCACACACTCAGGGGTACCTTGTCTGTTTCTCCACTATCCTGAGAAGTCCCCAGAGGATCTGCAGAACCCAGCACAACACAAGGATAAAGTGAAGCTCTGAAATATCATGGCGTGAAGGACTAATACATCCCAGCCGAGTCTATCACAATGAGAGTAAAAAAGGGAACACATGTCACGTACAGATTGTTTGTTCTCTGAGTATGGTCTCTGCACAAAGTGTTTTGAGTTTTAGCGCATGTGTCTGTGTATTTGGATGGCATATGCTCTTGTGAATTTTGTTTTGCTTCCTCCTCCCATATGCCTTTTTTAAAGTTACATTTACACACTGCCAAGGAAATATGAATCCACCTTGTGGCTGCCTTCCCTTGTGTTGACTTCAGTGTTGTTTTCCAGTCTCCAGTCTCCTATAAATACAACTTAAGTATGTTTTTCAGGGGAAGCAAATGCATTGAGAAAGCGCGGAGTCAGTCAATCTGTCTTAGCACAGATATTTGCTTGTAAATGTCTAGAGGTAGAACTACCTTATTTCAGTTCTTTTTGAAAGATAGCATGCGATACATCTTCTTCAACATGAGTCGAATTACTCATGATTTTCTCAGTTTAAAATAAAACATTAAGGAAATTTTCCTTTCAGAATGGAGATAAATTGCATTTGGACTTTTCTCAAGGAGGGGATCTTTAAATCTTATGGGAAATTTTATTTAAAATAATCTAGACCTAAGAGACCTAAATGCATTTAGAAAGAACTTAAACATTTGAATACATACTCTCTGAATGGACACCAAACTACAGCATTTGTGATTTTTATTAATGACATTACCATAGAGATATAAACTAACCTGATTGATGGGAAACTTAATGACTAATTGATGCTTAAAGTATTTGTTAATGGGCTTCCATATTCCTAAAACACATTTTTTTGTATATTTTTTTGAATTGCTCTCTCAGGAAAACCTGAAAACTACTGATAGGACAGCTGATATCTCATCTCTTTCTGCTTATTTCAGACTAGGTCTCCTGATACTGTCATACCCTGAAAAGTAAGGAAAACTATACTTAGCTATCAAACTACAGCGTCATTTTATGTAAGAATCTGAGGTAATCTTCGATAGAATGATGTAGGAATATGAACCAGCCTAATGGATGTTTGCAAGGAAAGCAGTAAAGTCACGAGGAGGGGACCAAATGTATACCTTGTACATGATGAATTATATCTTCACTTAGAAGATCTGTGTTTTCTAGCATCCACGATCACAAAGAAACCAATCACAAAGTGAACTTAAAATTTAATCTGGTCCGACTCATTCCTTCAGGATGCTTTCATCAGCTTTATTCCTGCATAGATATCTGACACAGTGAAGTGCAGTCCATGTGCTGCTCATTGTCTTCGTATTTCTGTACTTTAAGAAGTGGGATTCAAATACCATGTGTGTCAAGTGCACACAGAAGTTGCCTGTGTTTGGACTGGCTTTTCTCCTGAATTCTGGACTTGTGTGTCCACTGGGATGCTTCACTTACACACTTTATGCGGAACAAAAAATTCAAAGCTCACATGTGCAGAAGTCCGCCCGTGCTTCCCCCCAGCCCCCTTCTAGCCCCTCACAGCCCGACCCTCCTCACTCCATGAAAATGGTATCCTCCTGATTACTCAGGCATGAATTTGTCCTTATCCTCAAGTTCTCCTTGCCTTTGCATTTAATCTGTTGGGTTTGAGAACGCACAGATGATCTGATCACTTTGGACCACCTCATTCTACCATTGCACTCAGAGCCTCTACCATTTCTCTACTGGATTTGCTGGAAAACGCCTTTCAGTGGGGCTTTGTGCTTCATATTCCAGTCTCCTGCAGCCTTCTCTGAACAGCAGATTCAGACCTAGCCTTGAGTAATGAAAGAGCTACTTCTTTTGCCCAAAAACATCACTGAAGTCAATGCCATGGTTCTTATAATCCATAGGGCCTAACTGTCCATAACTTCCTTCATGATACACCTAACTACAACTCTCGCCCTATTGGCCTCTTTGATATTCTTAGAAAATGCATGTGCCTAAAAGCTACATGTCTCAGTAGCTACATGATCTATTTTCTCCTCCTTCTTCAAATTTTTACTCTAATTTCACTTTTTTTTTTTTTTGTGGTACCAGGGTTCGAACTCATGACCTAGCACTTGCCAGGTAGGCACTTGTGCCCTGGAGCTATCTCCTGGCCCCTTCATATTCTTTCTTATTGAGGCCTGAGCATCCTTTGGAAGGAATGATCTGTGTCTCCAGAGTCGAAACAGTGCGCCTAGTGTCCACATTTATGGTTTTTACCTGACATGCTCTGACAAATCTGTTTATTCTCTCTCAGGTTCAGTTTTCCCATTGCAACTTTGGAGTTTAGGAAAAAAGCTTTATAAAGCCCCTTGGCCTCTAGTGTTTAAAAATTTCTATGACATTGGTTTGACCCTACTAGATTGTAAAAGCTGGCCTTGGGCTTAAAGGTCTATTACCAAGGAAGGGAACAGGTTCTACTTATTGAGGCAAATGCTACATTTCTGAAATAAGTCTAATTTAAAAGTCTGTTTGTTTTGCTGTTTGGTTCACTGAATAGTTGAGACGCCTTGGAAAAGGAAATTGAATTCTCTGGGTCTTGGCTTCCTCATCCGTAAAATGAGGATTTTGTGCTAGATGATCTCAAAGTTCTTGTCGAGATTTAGAAATCTCCCTTTATAGGGGAAAAAAGCACACATTTTTTCCTCATAGTCATGAAACTTCATCTAGTTTTATAAAATATGTGTACGTAAGTTTATAGAGACACAACCTTCTGGCTTTGTATGGTAGGGTTCTATTTCCATTGAGTTCAGTTGGAAATAATTCTTATCAAATTAATGGCTAATTTTCCCTTATAAATTCTAAATACACATTGTTATTAAGCTATAGCTTCATTTTAGCTTAAAGATTATTTCCATATAAAATTAGAGCAGATGATGTTTTGCAAGTAGTGCCTTTTAGTTACATAAGTAGTCCTGGCTTTGGGGGTACAACTGTACGACTAATTGGAAAATCTGTAGAAAATTTTCCATTTTTATTTTTTATAGATTTGTGATAGCAGCTAAGAATTAGAAAAGCAACTTCTGATGTAATTTTGATACTTGAAGGTAGTTATTTGAAATTTACATTTCCGTGATTTTCAAAATGTTTTTGAAGTGTTTGTGAACCCCCAAATTCTCACAAAATTCCTTTGAGAATAAAAAATAAATGAGGTTGATTGGGCTAGGGGGATAGCTCATCAGTGTAAGTACTTACCTGGGAAGCACAAGGACCCGAATTTGATCTTCATACTGCATGCAGCGAGTACTGATGCGTGCCTGTAGCCCCAGGGCTGGGGAGGCTGAAAACAGGAGTTCAATCTGTGCAGTGAGACCCTGTAATAAATAAATTAAAGAAAAAAATTAAGGTTGAGATACTCATTTTCCATAGAGAAAGCCAAACACACACACACACACACACACACAACTAGAAAATGGAAGCTTTTCCAGAACATAACCATTCAACACGAGGACCATTCGTTCATTCAATACGCGCGCGCGCACACACACACACACACACACACACACACACACACAACTAGAAAATGGAAGCTTTTCCAGAACATAACCATTCAACACGAGGACCATTCGTTCATTCAGAACGCATTCGTGCCTCCATCAGGCGGATATGGATTTACAGTGGGTCCTGTGGAAGCTTCAGGGACATACGTGATCATGATTTAACTAGAATTCTTTCAGGAAAACTGTGTTGAGATGTCCAGGGACAAACGAAAAGGGTCTTTAGTATCATTGCAACCTTTTCTAGGTCTTTTCCTGTCTTGTAGAGGGAAAATTTTGTGGTACTGTGGACCTAATTGAAACCATATGTCAGTGCTCTGGGTGTTTCCAGCCAGGCAGATCAGCATCAGCCACGCAGTGGAAACCTGACACCCGTAATGGTTTTCTTTATTACTAGGCAGGGTTTAAAGTGGACTAAAAACTCACAAGTAGTTGTGAAGTCAGAAACACTTTTAGTCAGAAATTTGCAAGATTTCTTGTGTTTTTTCTTTGAGCCAGAATTTAATTTTACTCCTTTTAAAATTCTTTTTTCTCTGTGTCTCACTGTCTCTGTCTCTGTCTCTGTCTCTGTCTCTGTCTCTGTCTCTATCTCTATCTCTGTCTCTTTCTTAAATGTATTTGATTGTTGCTCAGACTTGTAATGATTTTCCTGTTTTCAGCCTCCCCTTGCCCAGACTACAGGTGTGCGCCTCCACAACCAGACTCTGGCCCGCTCATTCCATCCTCAGGGGCAGAGCTGGTGTGGCACGTGGTGTAGGGCAAACAAGCTTTCCTAAGCTTGCCTAAACAGGTGCTTTAGTCCGCTGAGCTATTTCGTTCATCCTCTTTTTTCTTTATTAAAGTGATTTCCCTCATTATATCCAAACACCTCATTGTAAAATTATGGAGTTCCTTATTTCCGATCAATAATTGCATGTCCTGTTTTGTCCCTTTCCTCCAATCCAGGGTGAAGCCCTACTGAGACAGCGAAGCGCTTGGTTTGTTTGACTGAAGCAAGCTGCTTTGTTCTTGGTAACTCAGTTTCTTCAGGGGTGGTTGGGTGACTCCATGCCTCCTGGTTCTTTCTGCAAAGGACTCTTCTAGAATGGTGGCAACAGTCCTTCCAAAATTATTTGGTTACTGGTGCCTTAACTGCTCTCAGGGCAGCTGATAAGGGCAAAACCCAACTTGAAGTTGTCTGGCAGGTTTTAGTTGTTATCATTAAAAAATACCTACATAGCCTAAGTGTAAGTTAAGAAAACTGAGGAGGAAATTGGAAACTCTTTGTTTACTTGGAAAGCAGGAAAAATGAAGAAAGAAGAGGAAAGGAGAGAAAGACAGTGATGTGGCTGTCGGTAATAGTTTCTGAAACCAGCCGGAATAGTGTGTGCTTCAGCTTCTGTATAACACAGAAAAAGGGAGGAGGTCCTTCAGAGCCACCGTACTGCAGAAGGTGCATGTCCCTGCCTGCTTTTCCCATCACATTTAAAAATCCTTTTCATTATTAGTGGCTGTGGTCAAAGGAAAGCATATTCACACACCGTCTGGACCCTCACCTGAGTCCTTCTTGCAGCCTCTCTATGTAAATCTTTTATCTCGATAGAACCCCCAAATTTCACAGCCAGTAGCAATTGGGCCAAAGTGAGAGAAAGCGAGAGAAGTCATGTCCTGTGCGGTTTCCAGCTCTGAGAAATGGAGAGAAATCTGCGAGGACACCCCCTGCCTACCTACAGCGCTCTCCTCACGGCTTTCTCTGAGAAGAATAATATCCTCGCTGATGGTGCTTTCTTTCAGCGGTTCCAAGGAGGCAAAATGAAGTTTATTTCTCTATTATGTTCCTCAATCATCAGTGAGCAGTTTACAGAAATTAATTGAGCGTTCTTTCTTCCAATCTAAAATGCCTTGTTAAAGAGTTAGGCATAGTAAATGGTGAGAAGGCAGACAAATTGATTTGAACTTTTATTTGCGTTCCCGCCTGCCTCGTTGTTAATGGGCTAATTTTTTAAACTGAAACCAACAGAATATTTATGTGTGAGATTAGCCATGTGAAGCCGAGTCGTGACAACAGTAATGTATATGGTGCTCTTCAGCAGAACCACGCTACAGGGTGAATGTTGATGGCTCCATCACTAGGTGAGGAGGGAAGAGTATTTCTCTCTGCAGTTCTTTTAGTGGTGGAAGAGGGAATCGTAGGGTTTCAGACAAGCTAATGTTTAGCACTACGCCCGCATATGTTGAGCACATGGTGTTTGTTGAGTGTAGACAGAGAATATCAAATCGAGTGAATGTAGAAGACATAACTTAGCTGCCGGTCTTTTCTAGGTAAAATGAAAAGTGGTGTGATTCATTCCTTGTCTTAGAAATTCAGATCGACACCTGACTTTTTTATTCATATCACTATTGTGAAATGTACTCTTTTGCATATTTAGATTTTGTAAGTTTTATCCCAAGACAGAGTGTTAGGCTGAGAGCATGTTAAGCATGTCCCGCTTGCCGTATTTCTTCAATGAATCATTTTCCATTTTTTGAGATTTGATATCATGATTTCTAAGTGAGAAATTTCTCTTTATTTATTTAATCTACTGCTTGGGTACCAGGGATCAGACTCAGGACCTTGTGCTGGCTAGGTGAGCTCTTGTACCACCGAGCGATCTCCCCAGCCCTGAAATTTATCTTTATAAAGATCAGGGCCTTTCTGACCCCATCTTAGCTAAGTATTTAGAAATCCAAGTGTAAATTAATAAAATCTTCTTGAATTTTATTATTTTCAATTTAAAAAAACACAAATTGACACCTGACTGAAATAAACATTCCTTTGATGCAGAAGGGACTACCAGTCTCCTACTGATGGTGAGGAGGTCAGTGGCTACTTGGTAACTTTTTTTCTATTACAACTATTAACTGGGGAAATAAAAGATTTGACCCATATAAAGGTTTGGAGCAGTTTCAGTTTTGTAATTTTAAAAAAGATACCATTGGTGGTTGTGAGTTTAGTGGTCTAAACACAGCCAGATATTTAAATTTATCTTGGAAATGAGCGTATTCTGGGAATTAGATTAAGTCCATAATTGAAAGGAAACGCTGTTTCCTCAGAAGACTGAAGAAATTAGTGTTTGATAAAACACAGTACAATCAGACATTTAGGTTTTTTCCTTCCTGGGCCAGGAAGTATTTGAACTGACGACAGTATTTTTGTATGATATTTCAGAGTAAAACAGTATGATGTGTCATAATATTGGGAAAATTTATAGCCAAGATAAAATACATAATATTCTAGTCTTTCTGGTGGTTAATTTCTGGTATTACATTATATAATGGAAGCCATTAAATATTGTGTGGAAATGTGGGTTGATTTCACTGTTTTAGCCATACAGTATAATATCCTGCTCTTTTCTAGTAATAGAACTCCTTTTAGTTTGAGGAAGTTATACCTCCCCAGAACTAATTCTGGTGGAGGTGTCTACACCATGTGGTCCTAGTGGCCCCAGCCACTGGGTCAGGAATATGTGTAGGACTAACTGATCATAGGGGCTATTTCATTTGGCCACAAGATTAGTGCAAGCAATGGTCCAATCCCACAGCATCCAATTAAAGCTAGTGCTCCCGCCTCCAATTTTATATTTGAGTGCGAGGGAAGAAAGGCTCGTTTTTCCTTTGTGATCATTACACTGAGAGGACATCCCTGGAGCTGGGTATAGTGAAAGCCAAACCCCAGCTCCTTGCTCTCTCCACCATGAGAAGGATGGTTAACCAATAGAGAAGCATAAATGGAAGTTAGGGCTCTAGAAATAAAGAATTGATTGAGATAGCATAGAAGAACAAAAGGCAATGAAAATGAACAGAGGAGCAATGGAGAAATAGATGAGTAAGGAGAAAGAAGATGGCCAACTTCAAATGAATATCTGAAATGCCAGAATGTATAACCAATAGAGCTCTGCTGAGCTTCTGTAAAGTTTCAGTCACGACCAACATTGAACCAATGCCACCTCTTCCCTCCAGGAAGAGAGTAGTAGGAAGACTTGGTGTTAATAGTTAGAATTAGGTGTGAGGTAGGCACTGGGAGCGAGAAATGCAGTGGCTGCAATGTGTGGCGGAGAAGCTGACTGTGTCAGGGAAGAAGAGCCACTGAGTGGAAACAGACACATCTCCAGGTGAAGGGAGAGAGGAGCACTGCAGGCAGGGGAAACGGCAGGTTAGGGTTCCTGAGCCCCAAAGGGAAAGAATGCAAAGCACAGCTGAGGAAACAGAAGTTCTGGCTGTGTGCAAGCAGCCAGCAAGGAGGAGTGTGGCAAGAGGCCACCTGAAGGAGAGATTTGCAAAGTGCAGAGCCCAAGGGCCCCGTGAGCAGGGCTAAGAACTTTAGCTTCCAACCAACCAGAGGAAATGAAGATCTCCTTCTCCATTCTGACTTGCATCTAATATTAGCTGTACTCCAGATGTGGTCCTGGAAATACCAGCGGGCAAACAGTAATCTCTGGAGACTTCATGGTGTAATAATTTCACTGGATGTAGGTAGCTAAAATATTCATAATTTCGTTTACTTTCTAGGTTTTCTATACTTTCCCTCCTAAGGGAACGGTGCTTCATTAAGATAAGCAAGGCTAAAAGTTAAAATTATTGTTAGATGACCAAAATGGATGATACATATATTTCTCAACTTTCTTGTTGAAACAGGCAAACACAGATTGAGGTAGCTTCTTGAAAATACATTGGAATTTAAAAGTATATTTCATCTTAATGATGAATACTGTATTTTTTTTTTTTCACTTTTTGTTTTTGGTAAATAGTCCAGATTAAAAACTCAGTGGTAAGTTAGATTTGAATCAAACAGGAAAATAGTATAACCTTGTATTCCTTGTAATCAATCTAGAAAGGTATATTAAAACCCTGTATGACAGGTAAAACTTGTCCACCAAACTGGCCAATTTAATTACTTTGGTGCTGAAAGAAATTGCAGATTAATCAATTGCAGATTAATTAATCTGCATTAAATTGCAGATTAATCAATCAATTGCAAGTTAAGCATGATATTCTAAATTAGTCATTTCTAAGGGGAATATCATCCATATTTCTACAGGAATTCACCCAGCTAATATGGGATTTCAACCTTTTCAGGAAAAAAATCTACATACCCTAGAATAAAGGATGTGGAATCTGTAAATTAATCAGTGGGAGAGTAAAACTGCACAGAATAAAGAACTCTACTTAACAAAAACCTCCTATTGGCTCTTTTTTTTTTTTTTTTTTTTTTTTTTTTTTTTTTTTTTTTTTTGCGGGACTGGGGTTCAAACTCACGACCTTGCACTTGCCAGGCAGGCACTTGTGCCTCTGAGCTATCTCCCCAGCACCCCTATTGGCTTGTTTGTCTAATGGCAATAATGCTGAGAAGTGGACAGCAGCCATAGCACCTCTGGGCCGAGGGCTGCTCAGGGCTCAATTAGATGGCGGAGACCACGCCCACTCCTCCTCTCTTGTCTATCTCAGACTCTCAGCTACTTGAGTGGTAAAATAATGATGGAAGCGCTATTAGGAATCTAAAAATTGTGCTGGCAGATTTTTTTTTTTTTTTCCAGAAGAATTGTGGGATTAGAAGGGACCTGGAAATGACAGTGAACAACTGTCTTTGCCGTTCAGAGTTTTTAGCCCAAGGATACTTCTCTGGCCTATGAACCGTGTTTCAGGATTGAGCGTTCTGAGTGGTTAGAAGACAGGCTGTGGTCTCACTGGTTCACTTATTGTTTCGTTCAACAATTATGCCCAGGATGAGTTAGGCACTTTCAGTCTTCCAGGGAATTTCTAATCCAGGAAGAAAGAAAAACAATAAAACAAACTAGGAAAAAAAATAACGCATATTATAAGAAGCCAACTATAAGGGGCCAGCAGAGTCCATACTGAGGTGTAGGGGGCCAGGGAAGGCTTCTTAGAGAAAGCAAGTTTCACATTAAATCAGAAACAAAAATAAGAGTTGGTAACTGAAATCATGGTTTGGGCGGGGCAAGACAAAGAACAAAAGGATCAAGGCTTTAGGCAGAGAAGAGCACACTGGAGGGCCTAAGCATAGACATTCCGGGTTACTTGCTAGGGTCTTGACTATCTTGAATGTCAAAGGAAAAACATTTTATGGAAGGTGCTATTCCTCGGTTTCTTTCTGGTCCATGTCTCCTTCACACACTAAGGATTTTTTTTTTTTTTTTTTTTTTTTTACTGAGTAGTAATCTCAGGCCCCTGTGCTTGCCAGGCCAGTGTTTATTCTACTGAGCTATCTCCCTGGCCCCCCACACTAAAGATTTTGCATCCAGTGATTGCTTCTTTCCATGCTGGCTGGCTTGGTGGATTCCATCACGAGTTTGTGCCTGGGCTTGTTTACAGACTGGAAAACACTGGGATATGGGCAATGGTCCAGCGGAGAGGGGGGATTCTGGTGTATTTGGTGCTCTAGGATGAGAGGACCTAGGGAAGAAGTGTACAGGCTCTGAGCTCACAGAATTCCAGCTGAGGGGGGCAGTGCTTCTAGTATTTTCTAAACTCATTTTTTTTTTTTTTTTTGTCTTTTTGAGACAGGGTCTCTCTATGCAGTTGAGGCTGGTCCTGAGCTCACTTTTGTAGCCCAGGCTGGTCTCGAACTCGCACCGATCCTCCTGCCTCAGCCTCCCGAGTGCTGGGATTACAGGCGTGAGCCACCACGCCCAGCCAAGGCAAGTTAACACAACTTTAGAATGTATTTCCCCCGTATTTTTAAACAGTAGAAAAAATAATAGTCGTCCTTATAAATGTATTGCACTGATTAAAAGGACTAGTGAAAAAGCCACTGTAGTGAACTCTTAGGAAGTGTTAGGCAGTGTGCTTCTCTTCGTTGTTAGTACTCCTTTCTCATTTGGCTCCCAGCGGGGTAGAAGATCCCAGCCCAATCACATGATTGAAAAAGGCTGTCACTCATCTTCTGTCCCTTAGGTTTATATCAGAATCATGACATCTGGTTTCTAGAATTTGACTGTGCCATTGTAACCGCAGGCAATGAAGAAATTGCCAGCTGTGTAACGCCAACTTAAAGTTCCTGCATTCTTCTGCACGTCACCAAATTGGAGAGAAGATTCCAGTACTGGAAACCTCAAGTCGAACTACACCTGATCAGGCCTGTGCGATTCTGGCAATGCAAGGCTGGGATACGGCTTTCCTCTTGAGTGGGAGAGAAGGTGCAAGTCTCTCTTCCCAGCTCTTCTAGTACCAGCCTCAGAGACTTCTTTTCAGAAGTGGGTCCTGTTTACTCAGAACTGGGAGTTAATACATAACATGTTTCTTTTTTGTTCTGTAGGAGGAGCAGTGAAAGCAGAGCTAAGAAACCATAATGATAAAGTACTGATTGTCTGAAACACAGGGAGATCAGCAAAGCACAGGAAGAGAGAATCCGAGGCTCCAGTTACTAATTTTGAGCCCCAGCAGAAGAATAGGCTCTTATTTACACATGGTCTACAGTTGCCAATCTAAGACGACCTAAGAGAAGAGGCAGCAAGGGTCCCATTTTAAATGACCAGGCATCTGTGGCTAATGACTGTATTCAGTTGTGGAGCATATGGCAGTGAGTGTTTCCCTCTCTGGCCTTTCCTGTTACCATCCAGGTAACTTCTCTCTCTCTCTCTCTCTCTCTCTCTCTCTCTCTCTCTCTCTCTCTCTCTCTCTCTCTTCTCTCTCTCTCTCTTTCTCTCTTTTTGTCTTTCTTTTTTCTCTCTCTTTCTTTCTTTCTTCTTCATCTCTCTCTCTCTCTCTCTTTCTTCTTGCTAAAATCACAGAGCTGAGCAAAGAAGGAACAAGCCATTGGGATTTGCTAATCAAATCTGAGCGACCAGGGCTCCAACCTAAGCACATCATAGGACTTAAGAGGCCTCACTTAGACATGATCTGAAACATCCCTTCGCAAGGCTTTACAAAGTGAGAATAATCATCATTAAGTGCTACAGATTTCACAGAAAAAAATGGATTAGGGGCTTGTCACAGAAAAGATAATTAGCATGCTAAAAAGAATTTCTCTGCAATAAGAAAAGAGAAAAATTACAACAACCAGGGTGGACAATGATTAAATGTTAAGAAGCAGTTCCTGCTGGTTTGATTTTTACAGTACCATTGAGAGAGAGAGAGAGAGAGAGAGAGAGAGAGAGAGAGAGAGAGAGGGAGGGAGGGAGAGGGGGGGAGAGAGAGAGAAGGAGACGTGCAAAGGGACATATACATTCATACAGAAAGAAATAGCTCATACACAAAAATACAACCTCAGGATTAAAAGTACTCCAAGGGTTTCTGTAATATTAATGTTTATTTATCTCTCCATAATCTAAAAAGATGATAGGTCTTATTTCATTGAGATCTCCTAAAACAGCTTTCCGAAGTCCTTTTCAGTATACACACTATCAAAATAGTGTTGTTGGTTATTGGCAAATCATATTGAAGTTATTTTTTAAGTTGTTTCATAGTGAAAGCAACTGTATTTGGCACAATTATTTTTCTGTGTTGTTGTCTTAGTTACTTTTTTACTCGTTGCTGGGACAAATACCCGACACTCAAAATGAAGGAAGGAAAGGTTTATATAGCTCACAGTTTGTGGAGGTTTCAGTCCATATTCGGCTGGCCCAAGGCTGAGTGGAACAGGGCAGACAGCATCCAGTTCATGGCGGCAGAACAGCAACAAAATGGTGGCAGAGGCAACCAACCAAACAGGGTAGCAGAGAGCAACAGCAACAGCTCTAGTCTGTCTCTCTGTCTCTCTTTATATTACATTCCGGCTCTCTGCCTTAGCCCCCGCCTTAGGCTACACCCATAATCCCAGAAGTACTTCAACCCATAATCCCATCAGTACTAAAACCCATAATCCCAGGGATCATGGATCAAGTCTTAAACTCTAGAAGTCCCTGCCCAGTGACTACATGAGGCTTTGGGGGGACAACTAGACATAAACCATAATAATTGTTCAATTCCACCACCTTGCTGTTCATAGTTGTTGCTGAAATTCGTGGTGTTTTAGGCACAAAGCAAATGGTCCTTTGCCTCCTTTCTCGTTCCCTCCTTTGCAGACGGAAAATTTGGCTTTTCATCAAAGAATCAAATGTCCACCCTGTGGGCCTGCTGGGACTTTTCCAGTGCAAACACATTTCTTTTCCGTGAATGTATGATCATTTGCAAGTGAGGACATAGCTGAAACCCAGCTGTTGATGAGAAAGGCTGGCAGAGCCAGTTCTGTTTCTTTGGTGCTAGATGTATCTTGGGCAAAAATAATTAATAATTATGTCTTGCTACTTATTTAATTATAATTGCAACAAATATTTGAAAGTGAGAGGAAAGATCACCCCTCTTTTAGGAATAGCGTTATGTGGTGGCTGCGGTTTTGTATTACAATTGCACCCTATCCAGGTGATACATATGGTGCATGATATGACACACAGTCTCTGTGTTAGGCACAAAAAACAAAAAAGTGAATAAGAATATTACCGCATGGTTCACTGGGAGCATAGACAAAACAAAACAAAACAAAACAAAACATAGAGAACAAACCAAACAAACAAACCAACATGAAATGAAATGCTTGTCATCCGGGGTGTGTAAAATGCAGTGGTAAGGCCAGCTGGATAGCTTAGTGGACTGAAGCACCTGCTTAGGCAGATGTGGTGGCTGGGGTTTGATCCCTGGCATGCTATGCCAGGCCCAGCACACCCCAGGGGTGCGCTGACAGGTCACACTGGGCATGGTGGCACCTACCTGTAACCCCAGTGCTTGGGAGGCTGAAAACAGGAACATCACTAGGAATGTGATCTGTGTAGTGAGACCCTGCAGAGCCTGTACTAAAAAAAAAAAATGCAGAGGTGATCACAAAGGCAGTTCCTGAGTGTGTGTGTGTGCGTGTGTGTGTGTGTGTGTGTGTGTGTGTGTGTGTGTGTATGTTGTTTTGGATTTCATGGAAGAGGCACCGTTGGAGTTGATGCTTTAAGAATTGAATTGTTGTCATCAGAACTAACTTGAAAGGCCCTAATGTAAGCTTGACATCTTCTTCTAAGGTTCCAATGAATTCACTTTAAGAGAAAAACAAAAACAACAAAAACCACTTGGGACTTCTTACGATGTGCCTGTCTTTCATAAACATGTGCCTATCATTGTTAAGGTTTTTTTTTTTTTTTTTTTTTTTTCCTGATGCCCTAGAGGACAGTTTTTATGAACAGAAAGCTATGAATTTTTTTTTCTTTTGTATTTATTTAGTACAGGATCTACAGGGTCTCACTATATAGATCAGACTCCTAGTGATTCTCTTGTTTTCAGCCTCCTACGAGCTGGGATTATAAGCATGTGCCACCATGCCCAGTCTCAATTGCTATTTCAGTGCACTCTGGGGTCAGGGTCTGAGCTTGAGCCCAGCAGCTGTGCTCTGCCTAAGCAGGAGCTTTAGTCTGCTAAGCTATCTGGTTGGCTTTTTTTTTTTTTTTTTTTTTTAATGGGGATCAAACTTAGGACCTTGTGCTTGCTAAGCAGGAGGTCAAGCCTGCTGAGATAGCTCCCTGGCCCCATGAAAACTATGATTCTTCTGGAATTATTTTTAATGTTATATATTTGGTACGGCAGCTCACACTCATAGTGATCCTGCTGATTCAGCCTCCCCAGCACTGGGATTACAGGTGCCCACCACCACAGCTGGTGTTGGTGGCCAGCTCAGCATGCCCTGGGGCTGGGCTGGCATGGCATGGGGGACTGGGGAACCCAACCCAAGTCCTTGCATTTTCCTAGGCAGGAATTTAGACTGCTGAGCTATCTCTGTGGCCCACTTCTGGATTTTTAAATTAGTATATAATTTTTTACTGATGAAACTTACACTTATCCTCAGTCTTTTTGCCTTTAACTTAGAAATCTTACTCTTTTGTTAAAACATAGTATAATAGGCTGGGGGTAGAACACAAGGTAGTACAGTTGCCTAGCATGTGCAAGGTCCTGGGTTTAGTCCTCAGGGTGTGTGTGTGTGCTTGTACATGTGTGCATGTGTGTGTATGTACATGTGTGTGTGTCTAGCAACCACTTTTAAAAATCGAATTGCAAAATCTTAACTAATTAAAATTGTTTCCACATTCTAAAGTGAATTAAAAATTTTAAATGTTAGGCTGGGCGTGGTGGCGCACGCCTGTAATCCCAGCACTCGGGAGGCTGAGGCAGGAGGATCAATGTGAGTTCGAGACCACCCTGGGCTACAAAAGTGAGCTTAAGGCCAGCCTGAACTGCATAGTGAGACCCTGTCTCAAAAAAGCAAAAAAAAAAAAAAAAAAATTTTAAATGTTGACTTTTTAGTACTTTTTTTTTTTTTTTTTCTTGTGGAACTGAGGATTGAACTCAGGACCCTGTGCTTGCTAGGCAAGCACTTACTCTACCAAGCTATCTCCTGGCCCATGACTTTTTAGTACCTTAAGCAGTCTAATTAATTAACAAAGAGTATTTTTAATAACTTAAGTAAATCTTTTTTTAATAGGAATTGAACTATATAACCTGCACTGTGCCACTGAGCTATCTCCTCAGCCCCAAATAAATCTTAAGAAATACCATAGATTAAACTTTCAAAGGTGATAAAACTTAGGTTCTTCTAAAAAGCCTTACTATGTATAAACTTACCAAAATTAGTAAAATTCTCTTCTACTTTTGAAATTAAAATGTAGATTTTAATAAATTATCCAATTATGCAATTTAAATGGGAATCACAGATCTAATTTATTGGATTCACCAAAACACAACTTTCAAAAAGAAGGGGAAAAATCATGTAAGTCTATACATAGCCTAGCATAGCTAAGATGATTGTACTACTAATTTCTATCAGTTTTTTGAAGGTAGAAATTAATGCTCTATGTGCTAGTATCTCTAATCTGAGCAACTACACTAAAGACAGCAATGTGCAGTATAACAACCACTGTTGAATACATTTTATACAAGATAAAATGTATTTTTTAAATGTATTTTTTAAAATGTATTTTTTTAAAAATGTGCATTGTTTCCAATATCTTATGCTTTATTTTTATAAACTGTCTCATGTGAAAACATAAAAATATTGACTTTATGCATGCACTTATAAAACTGTGAAATCAATGATATGCTTTTAGTTTGACATCTGCATATTTACTGACCTCTAAATCCCATGGGGATTTACTTAAGTTATTAAAGTATTATATCAGAAGCTGCAGGCTGCCCTAAAGTTTCTAGTCCTAAAGGATGTTCTGAGTAGCAGGGTTTTGATATGTTCTGGGCAGCAGTAACATTATATTTTCTAAATCATGTTTCCTTTAAAGGCGGCTATGAACCCAGTGTGAGGCTTAAAGACAAACAGCTTACTTGGGAATGGAACCCTTTTTATCTGGCTGCTCAACCAACATCTTTTTTCCAGTTGCCATTTTCCAGGTAATATTGAAAATTAAAGTCATCATCCAGGATGGTAGCTTAGAAAAGCAGAAGGAATGTGCATGATTGGTGATGATGGGCTGTCTACGATTACTTCGAACTGCTTAGAGAAGCCTACTTTTAAAATGTTATTTTTATTTATTAGTCATGCGTATCCAAATCTGATCAAGCTACCAACCAGAAATTTTGCCATGTCAACTATTGTGCATTTCCTGTAGAATGGGCATTATTTATATAGCAAGTACACAAATTATTTATAAAATTGATTACCTACATACTGGTTTTCTACTGAGTGCTTTGCTTTGAAGGACGCTGAAATGCTCTCTTTACACCCATTCCCACAGGGGATCCCTAATTTTAAAAGAGTTCCTGGGTTAAAGTTACTATAGTATCTTGTGCCTCTTTGCACCTCTGAAAGTGGCACGGGTCAACAGCAGCTCTACTGGAGCTGCCCGAGGAAATTCCACCAGGGCTCTTGCTTTCGCTGTGTCTGCTTGAACAGACTCGGCCTGATGCCGAAGCATGCGCTGAACATGGGGTGCCAGTGTTTCCGTCAGTACGAGAAAGATATTGGCTTCATCAAGTTGGACTAAGTGATCTTTCTTCAACGGGATTATCCAGGCCATACATGCGCTCAATGAAAGACCATGTGAACTCCTTGTAGATAAATTTAAAAATTTAAAAGAAACAACAACAAAAACCAACAAAACAAAAGAAAAAGTGACCATATTATCTAACTTTGAAATATAACAGAAGTGTACACTCTCTTGCCAAAGTCACTTCACTGGATAATAAGATTCGAATCCTATATTCACTGGTTCTATTAAAATTTCATTCTATCTAAATGTTAATTTTTTTAAGATAATTAATATGGCTTGTGTCTAGTTGTCCCCTCAGAGCCTCAGACAGTCACTATAGCAGCTTCTAGAATTTGTGATTAATTCATGATCTAATGCTGGGATTATGGATCTGAGTGTTACACCCACCCTGGGGCAAATAATCTGCATGCAGATACAAGGAGAGGAGAGGCTGGCCAGTGGCCATGGCTACCGCCCCTCCCTTTGCTCTTTGCTGTTTTCTGCTGCCATGAACTGCTACCCTCTGCCCTGTGCCTCTCTGCCTTGAAGACAGCTGGCTATGGAGTGAAAGCACCACTAATTGTGAGCTAAATAAACCTTTCCTTCCTTCATTTTGGGTGCCATGTGTTTTGTCCCAGCAAGGAGAGAAGAGCAACTGAGATGATAATTAAATGATATCTTACTGGGTTCTGAATATTTCTCATAGATTTTATAATTTATGTTTAAACACGAGCCTCTTTTTCAAGATAGTCTTTTCGTCATTTCTTCTCTGATACCATGCTATGGCCTTTACTTTGCTAAAGAGGGTAAAACAGAATGTTAGAACTGTGACATATGCTTCAAAAAGAAAAAAGGAGCTATAAAGTCACGGAAATTCAGTAAATACATATTGCGTTCTTTTGAAAATTCGCATGTACATTAGCATGTCAAATGCTCTGAAAAGTCCTATAGTTAAAAAACAAAAAATAAACTTGCTTAGTTTTAGGCTATCATCAATTACCCTTGAGCTCAAGTTTCTAACGTCATCTTATGTAATAATCAGTAGATATTACTGGACAGTAACTTGAGCATTCTAAGCTCCTTGGCATGTCGCTCACCTCCTTGCTTAGCTTCTGTCTGGTCCTGAATTTTTATTTGTGCTTCTGGATTTGTTTCTCCCAGTCTTTAAGGCCCAAGTCCTGAAACCTCTGGCTCCTCCATGCTAACTGTTCCTTAATTCAGGTCCCCAGAACGCTTTGCAAATCTACTTCCCAGAGCATGGCTCCTTTGAGGCTTTGATTTTTGTTTACATCTTAGTTCTTTTTCTTAGAGTCAATAATTATAAAAAACAACTTTCAAGGTAAGACCATCTAGCAAAGGGCTTACTAGTTTGTGCATAGTGAATTTTTTTTTAAAAGTTCAATAAATGTAAGGTGAAGAAACCTAGACTGCAAAGTTAAGTAACACAACTTCATGTAATTTTTCGTTCATTCACTGACTTGAGAAACATTCATTAAATCTGTATTTTATGTGAGTCGTTTTGCTGCACACCTAAACCACACGGATGACTAAGAAGAGGAATAGTCAACACCCTGCTGCAACTCGTAGTCAATACATTCAAGATTAAACCTCAATTTATGCTGAAATACTTAATTGAATATCAATTAAAAAAAGACTATAAAATATAAAGAATAAGAAAATAAGATAAACTTGCTGGCAAGTGAGCTGGCAGAGGAGAGCTGCAGGCCTCTGTGTGGATCATGTAGGGCTTCTCTAACAGAATTCCACTCAACATGGTTTTTTCTCTAGCTCTGGAGGGTAACAGTTCAATGTCAAGGTGTTAGCCTTTTCTCGAAGCCCAGTCTTTACTTACAGATTCGCTCCTGCGGTGTCTTTACCTGATTATTCTTTGTCTGTAGCCTGATCTCCTTGTCTAAGGACACTGGGCGGCTGGATCTTGGCTCACTCTGTCGGAACTCACTTTGCCTCAGTTTCCAACCTCCTCTTT
The DNA here is from genome assembly GCA_004027025.1 of Myocastor coypus. NCBI lineage: Eukaryota > Metazoa > Chordata > Mammalia > Rodentia > Myocastoridae > Myocastor > Myocastor coypus. Next base: position 55,688 of record PVJA010005686.1, read on the forward strand.
GGAAGCTGTGCCTCCAGCACTAACTGCAGTCACCCAGAGCCCCACTGAGTTGTGGTGCGCTGAGACTCAGCCATAGCAGTACAGTGGGAGCTTCGAGGATTTTTTACCAAAATAGGGTGGCTGAGGGTTCCTTGGTTCATAGGAGAAGTGTCCAGGGGAGAGATATGAAGAGTAAACAGTAACACATGAAGATATGGGGGACCCAGAGGGATCACCAAGGAGGAAAACAGTGAGAGTGGAGGTCTGTGAGGGTTGAAGGGTACGGGGCTGGTTCCTGGATGAGAGTGGGGAGATGGCCTGCCTAAAGGAAGGTGAGGCCCAGCAGGTTAGGGCTTTGTCTTCCCCAAAGCAAGGAAAGTGGCTCAAATGTCTATGCTGGAGTCTGCCATTTGGACAGGACACGTTGGCTGTAGTGTGAAGGACTCAAGGGAGGAGCATCAGGATTAACGCAGGGAAGAACAGAGAGAGAGGAAAGGAAAACACACAGCAGGGCCTGGGGGGGGGTGGCTACAGTGCATGGCCGAGGAAAGAAAGATGGAGCCGTCCGTACGCAGCCGTTTTCAGCAAGCTGCTCTGAGGAGACGACAGAAAGACCGGGAGCTGGAGCCCAGTGGGGAATTTGGTCTGGTTTGTTTGCTTATTTGTTTCAGTTGGCAAGATATGGGCCAAAAAAGTTGATGGGGCACTATTATGGAAAACGTTTTGATGATTCACCAGAAAGCTAAACACTGGGTCCAGGGATATAGCTCAGTGGTATAAACACCTGGCCTCGCGTGCATAAGGTCCTGAGTTCAATCCCTGCTCTTGCAAATAAAACAAAACAAAAACCAAGCACACTTATCATGCCACTCAACAGTTCTACTCACAGTATACACAAAAGAAACTGAATATGTGTTTCAAAAGAAAGTAGCCGGAGCCACAGCAGCCAGAAGACAGAGAAAACTCAAACATCCATCCACGGGTGAATGAGTCCACGTGTGGTGCACCCACACAATGAACACTACTCAGTCGCAGAAAGGAACAGAACATTGATGCATCCTACAGCATGAACTGTGGTGGGAAAATATGCACAGTAAAGTCAAAACAGACACAGGACGCGGCTTCTACCCCTCAACGGCAGCTCTTTGTTGTCCTAGTTCCTGCTACTGGATCCCATATCTCTGCTGTCACTCCTGCCTCGTCTTCTCTCCTCTTGCCTCTGCCTCTTCCTCCTCCTCCTCCTTCTCTTCCTCCTTCTCTCACTGTACTACTCAAGAGTTTCTAGCCCAAGCTCCTATTTTTCTTGTCTCGTTCACCGTTTTCTTTATTAGTGCGCATGCGGTGTGGAGAATATGATGTCTCTGTTCCTCGTGAAGGCTGCTGTACATGTACAGCCCACCCCAGTTGCTCCTTCACCCCCATTCCCCTGCTTCCCTCCCCACAATGCATCGCTCCTTTGCCTTCTAGGCTTTCGGGAAGTGCTGGCAGTACACAGTGTTCCCAAGGCTTGTGTGGAGTTGGTACATGTATACCACACACCCCAATTCTTTTTCCTATCCCTTACCCCTTTCCTCCCTCCGTCTCTTGATCCCCTACCACCTCTGAGATTGAGCTCTCTCTCTCTCCCTACTTCTTATTATCCATCTTTTATTTTGTTCTCTATTTTTTTCATACAAGAGAAACCACATGCTATTTAAGCTTCTGTGTCTGATTAATTTCACTTAGCATGACGGTCTCAAGATTTTCCTACAACTCAGTCTGTCTTTCTTGCCAGACTTCTTTGTAGGTCAGTGGTGCTCCAGTATGTATCGACCACATTTTCTTTATCCGTGTACCTGCCGATGGACACACAGGACACTTCCAAGATGTAGTTACTATGAGCTGCAGTAGTATAGATGTGGGCAGGGATGGATCACAGAAATGTGGTATCTTTTCTTCACCAAGGACATCATTCTAGTCATCATTTCCTCATCTTCTAGCATTATTGTTTTCTTTCTTTCTTTTTCCTTTATCTCCCCCCTCCCACTTTCTTTCTTCATTCTCTTTCTCTTCTTCAACACTTCGCATGCAGTCGTGGTCTAACTTATCTCATGGAAAGAAGTAAAGAGAAAAGAGAAGAACCTCTTCCGAGAACCTATCATGCCCTGCATCACAATAGCCAGCAACTCAACTCTTTAGTTGCTCAGGCCAAGAAACTTGGAAGCCTCTTGGATCTTTCTTTCACTCACTTTCCAGGGTCTGTGTTAGTCTATCTATCGAATTCTGACAAGTCTGTCCTTAAGTGTACAAACACACACACACACACACACACACACACACACACACACACACCTCAAACAGACAAACAAAATCATGAGAAGACAAAAAAACCTTTCACTACTTCTTTCTACTTTTTTTGATTTTCAAAAATTATTTTATTTACTTATTTATGTGGTACAGATTTTCACAAGGCAGCTCAAACTCATACAGATCCTCCTGTCTCAGCCTCCCCAGTGCTGGGATTACATGCATGTGCCACAATGCCCTGTTCCAATGGACAGCACAATTCATTTGGGGTTCCAGGGCCAGCATGGTGTGTGGTACTGGGGATCGAACCCAGGTCCTTGCTTTTAGACTGTGTAGCTATCTGTCCAGCCCCATTCTGGCCACTTTCACCACTACTATTTTAGTTTATTTATACTGCATCCTTTAAATATATTTAATATCTCAGGGCTGGATCTGCTCAGTGGCCTCTGCAGGGTGAGGGCCGTCACCCCTTTAATGCTGCTGCCTCCTTCTGCTTCCTGGGTTCCAGGTGCTTGGCTGCTGCTCCAACATCCTAGACACACCAGGGCCTTTGTAAGGGCTATTGCTGTGCTTCACACAACTTTCTGTAGTTTTCCACGGGCCTCAATGACAAACTTAACAGGTCTTTGTTATAACGTCTTCCCACATGATGGTTTATTTTATTCTACTTTATGATCTTGCTAGTTTTCCAGGCCTGGGCTCAAATGTGCAATTCTCCCAGCTCGGTCTCCTACAAAGCTAAGAGTATGACCCATACCTCTGTGACTTGTCACGGCCAGTTAAAGCTACTTTTCATTTCTCCTTGCTGTCTTCCCCTGGTGGAAGCTAATGTTCAGGAGGATGGGAATTTTGCTTTTGTTATTTGCCAAGTCTTGAGGAGCCGAAAGTACCTGGAGTGTTATCAGCAGCGAGTGGATACTAAGTTGGGAGAGTCTATAAACGCATGCGGGAAAGGTGGACAGGTAGATGGTGTTGCGTGAGGATACTGTGGCCCTGGTCGCCTGTCTCTGTTCTGTAGCTCTGGGTGTGATCTCTCTGACGCCTTGGTACTCTGGAGAGTAGTGCAGCTCGCAGGTCTCAGTTGTCTTCTCTCATCTCTGGGACCAACTCCCAACAGGCAAACTGAAGGAAGGAAAGATTTATTTGGCTCACAGTGACTGGAGGTTTCAGTCCGTAATAGGTTGGCTCCAAAGCAAAGTGGCGCAGGGCAGAGCGCATCAGTTCATGACAGCAGAACAGTAACAAGGGCAACCGAGAGTCCGTCTCTCTGTCTCACTTATACTGCATGAAGGTTATTGCCCCGGGCTGGGGGTAGCACTCACACCCATAATCCCAGCAGTGCTAAAACCTCTAATCCCAGTGGATCACCCATAATTCCAATCTCTAATGCTAGAAGTCCTCACCCCAGGACTGCATGGGGCTTTCAAGTGGGAGGGACAACTAGAAACAAACCGTAACATCACACGTGCATGGTGGAGGTCACCACCATTTCATTGTGCCCCTCCTTATCTTCCCTGGCCCAAAGAATCTACTTGCATTTCTAGATGAAGTCTTTTCAGGTTCACTTTAGGAAGCTTGTGTTTGAATCCCTTCCTTTAGTTGACCTGGAAAGGAGGATAAGCGGTTAACACTGACTAAGGACAACCTCCATAACCACCAAAGGTGACAATGTTAAGTACATTTCTCTTGGACCTAGCGGTTCTTTTGTTTAGGAATATGGAAGTTGAACCTCCACTTCTGGATTTTGTGCAGGAAAATTTGCAGCCCCTAGACACAGTGATTTCTATCTGGTAACATTTCAGAGGTATTTGTTATTTTCTTCAAACTAGAGCACTCTCTCCCTCTCTCTTAACCTCATAAAGGGCAGAATAATTTGTGTGTCATTTTGAGTTGTTTGAAAATGTATTTCTGTGTCTTCTTTTCAAATGCTTTGTTGCTTTCAAGCATTAGTGACTCTTCCCGTGTCTGTCAGAGACAGGTGCAGGAGCAGGGGCTGCGTTCCCCTGCCCACACCTGCTTCCTCCCTTCCTGCACACGCGTGAGGAGCTGGGAATGAAAGGGTGGCGGGCAGAGAAAGCAGGAAAGAGGAATAACAGAGATGGAAAGTATGCCTGGGGGCGGGGAGAGGGCTTGGGAGAAATGTGAGAAGCCAGGGTGAGGGGTGGGGAGGGCCAGCTGGACTGCACATGGCTTGGAAATGCTTCCTGAAAGCCCCTAATTCAGCGAGGAGTGCTTTTGGAGGTGGTGGAGAAAGTATCTATTCTTCTGAGCAGCACATAAGAGCGTGGGGATGGCAGTGTCCGTTCAGAAGAAAACTATTCAGATCTTGTGAATAAATTAATTTTCACCTTTAGGCAACTTGTAGGAGTATTTTTCACAAGTCTAATGGAAACCTCTGGAAAATAAGGATTTTTAGCAACAGCTTCAAAAAAAGGTCCAAGAGTTTTAGAAGAATGGACAAGAACATTTTGGGTCTTCTAGCCGACCTATTTTATATTGATTAAGCCAACTGAGTCAGATAAATGGGACATGCTTAGCCCAGTATACTGAAGTCAGTACCTGCAGATTCAGGGTGGTGGCCTGGAGCAGGAGAAAGAGAATGTCTGGGAATCTGGCTTGATAGAGTTGTTCAAGTTGTGCCTGTTACCTGACAGATGTGTCTGGTGCAGAGCTAGCATTTTATTTTGTTTATACCTTGATGATATCTGCTAGATGACTGAGGACAATATGTTATTCTCTCTGGTATTTTCTGTCTTGATGGCAGGCCAGTGGAAAAGTTTGTACTTTGTAAAACATGGGGGTTATGGTAAATACAGTTGGGGAGCATACCTGTAAAAAGCACAGGAAACATCATCTCCTGAGGGGCCTAAGAGATACAAGAAGCCGGCAGAGAGGCCATAAGCCAATGATCTATACAAGAAAACACAGTTGGAGACTGGCACAGTTGAGATACTTGGTATCCCAGCACTCCAGAGGCTGATTCACGAGGATCATAAATTTGAACTTAGCCTTGGTAACTCGGTGAGAACCTGCCTCAGAATGCAAAACTTTCAGAAGGACTGGGGATGTAGTTCCATGTACACATCCTGGGTTCAATTCCCAATTTCACAAAAAGCAAGCAAGGAGCAAAGCAACAGCTGAAAGAGCTAAGATCCATGCCAATGTTGCTGGCCTTAGAAAATTGGCAGAGGAAGGGGAGCAGAAAGGTTCTGTTAAATTTATTTTTTTTTCTACCCTATCAGGGATTGAACATGGGTTCTTGCACTTACCAGGCAAGATAAGTGCTGAGCTATCTCCCTGGCCTAAAAGTTATTATTTTTTAAAAAACACATAGCATGAGAAAAGTTATAAGGAGGTAAATGGGTGGATTTTTTGGGATCAAAGCTCAGAAACACATTAAAGTGAATAGTAGAAAAACAAAAGCAAGCAAGAAAGTGCTAACCAGGTCATTAGAAATTGTGAATTCCATGATAACGTGTTGATTGGAGAAAGAAAACCTAGGGCTATCTCTTTAGGGGAAACGTGAAGTCAATAGTTTATGGGCTGGATTTTGACTCTTGTATCTTGATCTAAAAATACATTCGATTAGTGTATAGATGTGCTGCCAGGGGCTCGAGGTTAACTAAAGAAACTTATGCTGTTGAAAAAAACAACCTATGTTGTTAAATGTTGCCTATTAGAATGCATATTCTTTTTTTTTTTTTTTTTTTTTGGAACCAGGGTTTGAACTCAGGCCCTTCCACTTGCCAGGCAAGCACTTATTCTACTGAGCTATCTCCCCAGCCCCTAGAATGCATATTCTAATTAAGAAAAAGTTATGATACATCAATATTTGCCATTTTAGTATTTCAATATTAAGTCAAAACAGTAACAACAGGAGCTAAGTAGTGTGACATCAAATTATTATGAAGCAAAGGTTAAATTTCTGCTTTTAGTCAAGCTGTTTACTTATGTAGCCAATTTACTATGCTTACTCAATTTGTAGGAGAAAAAAAGTCATATTCATGTAATAATCTGTGTTACTATCAACTGTTCGTTGGCGTTCAAAGACCTTTCTTTTTTTCCCAAATTGCTCAGCAGATTAAAGCTCTTGCTAGCAGGCGATGAGGCCAGGGTTTTGATACCCAGATCTGCTATCCTGGCCTTGCCCCTGGGGCATGCGGAGACAGCAATTGATACTGAGCATGTTGTCTGTAATCTCATCTGCTGGGAGGCTGTAAACAGGTGGAACACTATGAGTCAGGACCTAGTAGCAAGATCCAGAACACCCTGTAGACCCTTCCCTAAAATACAAAAACAAAAAACCAAACAACAACAACAAAACAAAGGAGTTCTTTGGTTTTGATACTATTTCATACAATGCTTCAAAGAGGACAGAAACACCTGGAAACAAAACTGTACAATGGTTTTTCCCCACAAAGGATTACCCTGCAACCCTGGGAGACACAATTCTGCGCTGGAGATGTTTTCTATTTCAGTGCTGGCGATTGAACTCAGGCCTTTCACACAGAGCTCCCTCACAGACCTAAAGCTGCCTAAAGCTCTCAGAGTGGAGGGGGGGCCGGAGAAAGAGCTTGGTTTCCTTGATCCGGTTCTTCTCCCTTTCTTCTTTCAGCTGGTTTGTCTGACTCTCCCTTCCTCTCCCACCACCAACACACAGTAGGGCGGCTGCTCTATTCCTCACTCATTTCCCCTCCTCGCTCTTGTCTTGAAGCTCTTTGTTTCGTTTCCCATGAGCTGAGACAGTCACAGACAGTCTGAGTGTGAGTGAGTGAGTGTGTGTGTGTGTGTGTGTGTGCGCGCGCGCACATGTGTGGTGTAGTCCACAGACAAGAGAGCGGCTCTAGTGCCTTCTGCGGCATCTGGTCGCTTTCCCTCGGTGGTCTTCCTACACCAGGAGGGCAGGGGGTTTTGTTTTTTTGTTTTTTGCTTTTTTCAGGTATGCTTGTAATTTTCACAGGCCTTTGGAACATTCCAGCGCTCTCCGAAAGGAATCCTGGGACCTGTACGCCTGGAGGTCGGGGTGGGAATGCTCCCCTGAGGCTGGGGCTGGGGCAAGGGTGGGGGCTGGGCTGTCTTTCCGCAGTGGAGAGCTTGGGGGCTTGCGCAGGGTGGGGGACTCGCATTCCTCGGCGCGGCGAAGTCTGAGTCACTCACTGCCCAGAGAGGACAGAGTTCCGAAGGCGCAGTCTGCAAGTCCTGCCGCCTTAAAGGCGCAGTACTCAGATTCTGCTGCGGGAGCAGAAATCATTTCCAGTTCCATTGTTTACCATAAACATAAATCCCAGCGAAAAGGCACTAGTTTACTCAGCTTCCAGCTTTGGGAACGGAGAAACACTGGATTTTACAAGCCCTTGTGAATTTAAGGGCAGGTGCATCCTCCACGTGAAGAAAACGAATATTTATTGTGTGATTAAGGCTCTTCTGATCCATTAGGGGAGGGAAAACTCCTTTGCACTGTCATGAGTTCTCCACCTCCGGGATGCTCAGCCCACGCACGTCACACCTTACCAACAGGTAGCATCCATCTCTTCAAAGAACTTCACGGGAACCCAATGAAGGAAGCCTGGCTGGGGGGTGTGGGTCCTCAGGTTTCACCAGCTGCAGAAAACAGATGTGAGGACTGATTTGAACACTCAGCAGCTGAGAACCAAAGCCAGCTTGCTGGGCTGTGCTGGTCTGGAGCTGCCCTAAATGCTTTCCTGGGGAGGAGGTCTGCTTGCAGCTACTCCGTGACCTTCCCAGCTGAGGTGACCACTGAGTTAGCCATTCGTCCAGGTCAGGTCCTTGACAGCTGCGGAAATATCTCTTTCAGCCCACATTCTGATGTGTCCCCCTGAATCTGAAGTCCTGCGGCCCTTGCTGGGAGGCCCGAAGACAATGCTACCTCTGCCTGGTTAATGGATGGGGGTGCAGCCGATTATTTTCCCCGGTACCTGACAGGTTTTAGATATGTACGAAGAAGTAACTTACATTTAGCATTTTTATTTGAAAAACTTTGATGTGTACTTCAATTGCTATCACCTTTAAAATTCTCTGACATGCAGGAATTATGTGGTTGGTTTATCATTGTCTTTTGAAGGTTGACTCATTCAGAAATGACATGGCATTTGCATTTGAAATCAGTACTGTATTTATTTCATTGTTCTGAATCATTCCAAATAAATCTGTGTGTTTTTTGGTAGAATAATTTTGAGAAAAATAATAATGTAACAACCACTTACCAGCATATGGGTTATCCATAGTTCATAACTCTTTCAACTTTGATCTTAGCAAACTTTGCTGACTAACCACATGACCACATAGTTTGCTACCACCGGGAAAATTCTGTTTGCAGCTCTATGACCAGAGTGACGTAATGAATAATGGTAATACAAGTTCAGAGAATGGGCGGTGTGACTTTTCTAATGGTTCTTCCCTCCTGAGATCTTTAATGAAGAACAATAATAAAACGGATCTTATATGTAGGGAAAAAAAGTGACCACGAACACAACTGTCCAGAGGTCAAGGAAGGCTGGGACTACTTCAAGTTCTTCAAGTTGTGCTTTTAGATGAAAAGAGGTTATTATTAACATTTCTGATAAGTAGGATGGAGATTACCTATAAGATATGTCTTTATTACTTTTATACTTGATAGCTATCTACAGAAATCAGACTGTAATTGATCAGAAAGAAAATGTTTAAAACAAAAGCTAAAATGCTTGTCCAAGGTCCCAGTGGGCAGCCAATCTTACTCATCTAAACCGAACATATTGTGACAGACAGTGGCTGGCTGTAACTGGGTGCTCATTGTTTCTCACACATATTTCTTACTCTACCTAAACTTAGTCATGTCCCTCCTGCAGCCCCTGAAGTTAGTGTTATTCTTCCTATCGCTGTTTTTTAGCCAAGGAAATAGGCTCAGAAACACTAAGACAAATGTGTTGCTACCAGAGCTCATCCGTGGGAGGTCAGGCTGCAAACCCCAGCAGTCTCACTGGACTGAAGATACTTGAGCTGCAGAAGGAAGCCCAACCTGACACTGGAATAGGTTTTCACAGGCTGCCAAAACAGGCTCTTAAGCCAGGACCTTGTATATGCTAGGCAAGTATTCCAACATGGAACTGTACCCCCAGCTCAAGATCCGTCCTTTTTAGTTCAAAGAGGTTGCTTTACAGGAGAAGAGACTGTAGGCATAAACAGAGGCCGATAGAAAACTGAAGATAAACGCAATTTCCTGGCATTCGTTCATTCTATCACTGGTCATGGTTCCACGCACTTTTGAAGCAGTAAAGATACAGATTCAGGATCAATAAAGTTCCTGATAGCAAGAAAGCTCTGTTGTGCGTGACCTAATGTTAGACTAGACTGATCAAGCGGACACTAAGATTAGACTGTGACTGAGTGGAAGTGCCTGTGGGCAGGGGAGGGAAAATTTTTCACTGGTGGATTTGCTAAGGTTCAGTGATAGGAAATATGTCTGATTTGACAGCTTGGGAGCCAAGCAAGATTGGAACCTTGATTTTTCTTGCAGTGTGTGTGTGTGTGTGTGTGTGTGTAGACACCACCGCCTTCTGGTTAAGGAGTAGGTCTTTACATGGGTCAATGAAGCTCTACTGAGCAACACATCTCGTCGGATTGCCTGGTGTCACAGATCCATTTTCTCACAGAGCCCAGGCAGCGCACAGGTGCCTCAGTTCTTTCTTGTGCTGAATTTCTAGATCTCCTTTTGCTGAAGAGACTCTAGCTCTAGCGCTCCAGTTGTGAGTGGAGAAGCCTCTTATCCTGAGGACCATCTAGCACCCTGGCATTTACAGAAATGGTGGCTCAAACTCCACCACCTGGGCACGGGCATGTTCTTCCCACAGTGCAAAAAGAAGAAGAAGAAGAAGAAGAAGAAGAAGAAGAAGAAGAAGAAGAAGAAGAAGAAGAAGAAGAAGAAGACGAAGTAATCATTTGCATGTGTGAAGCTGGACTAAAATCTGAAAGTTCCAGTCATGACTGTGGTTTCTGCATTGTGCTTTGGGGGGAATTGGCAAAGATAGCTCCACTGGACAGAATAATTACAAGAAGGGGCCATCTCTGCAGGAAATCTGTAAAAGACCATTCTCTCGAGCTATCTTTTCTTAATTTTTAAAAATTTTATTTATTTATTTATTTGTTTGATTTATTTATTTATTTATTTATTTATTTATTTATTTATTTATTTTGTGGCTGACAAATTCGAAAAAGAAGCCCCATCTGAGTAGAGCAGCTCTAGGTCAAGGTGCTTGCTTGGTGGGTTGCAAGCTGCTTTACTGAGGTCCTGGTAATTAAATTTTGAGGCCTACTGGGAATGAGCTGGAGGGCTGCTTTAGTGGGAATTATTGTGAATCTTGCGGAGGGTCTCTCAGCAAAGGAGATCCCACTGCGCTGGCCTTTCTGAGCCCATAGCTGCCCACATCACTGCCGGAGCAGACGTGGCAGGGATGGAGGGGAGGTGGCTGCTGGCGTGGGGCCCTGAAACACTGAGTAATTTCTAGGACGGCTGAGATTGAAGGCAACATTCCAGATACTTCCACGTTGTCTAAAAGTCTTAAAAAAAAAAAAGGAAAAGAAAATTCCTCCACAACCCAGTCCAAAGTGTTGGAGGCAGATTCCTTGGCTCTGGAACAAAACCCAGGCCTTTTATGGAAGGACATTGCAGGGAAGTTCAGCATCCAGGAAAGCCAGATTCCCTGTTTTTCATGGAACCAGGGAGGACTAAGTCAGGAGTGAGGAGGGAGGGAGGATGGCTGAAGGGAACCATATTTCTTTCCCCGAAATGTCTGCATCTACATTATTCAGTTTTAAAGGCACAGATTTGAGCATCAGAGCTGGTCCCTGGAGGAAGGCAGTACACTTTCAAGCTGAAAACGCAGAGCTCATGGTTTGACAAGAAATAAGACAAAGTGTGTGGCACCTGGACTCTCTGAACAGCAACGCAGGCTGGTCAGCAGGACGAGCCCGCTCTCCTGAGTGTTTGTTTATTGGAGCAGAGAAAGGGGCAATTAAGTGAGGGGTGAATAATAGCAAGCTGTCAGCAAAGTGCAAAACAGGAGGGTCCCTGGTCTGTGTACCCTCTCAGGCAGGGAGAGCAGGGAGAGGAGCACTGGGATCAGAGACTCAGCGTCGTTTCAGGTATCGACCCGGGGCCCCAGTACTGGTTTTAGTACAATTAAAAGCTCCTTGAGGTTTTGAGGAGAGAAATGGTCCCATCAAATCACAGAAGCATTGTGGCATTTCTTTTAATCAGGAGAGACCACAACGAGATGAGAGGACCAGAGAGTGAGGTGAGTCACTAACCAACTATGCTTAGAAGCCCAGGAAGTCTTCCCAAGATCTGAAGTCAGCGAATTAAAGCCACAGTGTCCTCCAACACGAGAGACCATAGAGTTTTCCTTTCTTCATTAATTTTATCTAATTCATTTACTGTGTTAATTCTGACGGATGTAGGTGACCAGCTTGATGAGCTGCCTCTTGTCTGGCTAGGAGCACCGATGATAAACCATTTCACATTTTTATTTATGGCTATCATTACGCCAAGAGAGAGAAAAATATGCAGGTCAAGTATGACTGAGTTTTCCTTCCTATTTTGCAAAGGATTAATTTGTGATATTTTTTAGTTGTCATCATCAGTCCTAGTCCTTTGGCGTTTTTAGTTGAAAATTTGAATGTGTTTACCAGCTGGGAAAAATTTGCCATTTACTTGATCCCCCCCCCCCCTTTGGAAGTAAAAACAAATACAATTGGTAGACGTCTTCAAAACAAGTTGACTTATTTATTTATTCAATACCTCCTTAGGTTTTAGGCTTTTTCAAGGCTCTAATAGACCCCTAGCCAGTTTTTTTTTAATGATAACTTCCCAGAGTGCTGCCTCTCACCATAGAAAATGCCACGTAGGTTTCTGGAGCTTATAAAGGCCGAGAAAGCCACTTTGGGTATATTTGCAGCTTTTTCTGTGGTTCTGAGTGGTAACGCCCGATCGCCAACACTATTCTTTTCCTTCTTCGGGGAAGAGCCATAATTGTACTTGGCTGGGGTGACACAAAAGCCTCTGAAAAGTATGAAGCTGAACCCTCTAGTGTTCTTTTGTGAAGACTACAGGGCAGAGCGCTAAAGGCAAGAAACAGCCGTGAAGTACCGCAGACAGTGGTTTCTACAATCAATTTATTTTAAAAATGACATTAATGAAAGGACTCCTGATGACAATTCCATTTGCTGAGAGCCGTGTTTACAAAAGAAAATGTTGGCACTTTCCTGGACCTTACATATGTGCTGCAGGTGTGGGGCATTATGGGAGGATGCAGGACACTTTGAATTAGCTCAAGAAAGAATGAATACATGAAAAGTCAGAAAGAGCTATCAAAGGAGCAGAGACAACGGGAAGCTATCTTGTTTTCAGAAATGAATTTGCACAGTGGTTAGACTGGCCTGACTATATTCACAAGCCTTCTTTATGGTCATGAAAAGAGGAGATAAGATTTCCTATTTTTCATCCTTTTCCTGATGCTCCTTGATGTTCAATAAAGGAATATGTTATCTTCCTGTTTTTATTGGACATTTTCTTCTACATTCAGATATCCATTAAGCAGTTATTCTATTCCAGGGACTAAAGATAGGAGAGTGATAAGACAGTTACTTCCCTCAGTAAGCTGCATAATGTCACTGGGAGAGAGACTCTTAACTATGATAGAGATTTATGCAAAGCATTTGGGAATTGGGGAAATAATATTAATTATTAATATCAATCAGGGAGCAGGATGAAGTATTTAAGCTGGAGTTGAAGGATGAGGAAATTACAGTACTCATATTGGAGGTAACTGATGATGTGACACGGTTGGCTGATTGTCTGTTCATTAACATCCGGGTCAGTTTCCTGGGGAGAGTTGCCATGGGGTGAGTGGTCAAGGCAGCCTCAATTTCTCTTGCAAATATCTCTGTGTTAGTCCATTGTCTCTTTTTTTGTGGCTTTTGTTCTTCAAGTGAAAAACAAAGAGCCACACCATGGGGGAGGCACTTAGCTTTCAGTGGAAGAACATAAAAGAAAAATTGAAGCATCACAGGTGTAGGTACTGGGACTAAGGCTGTGTGTCTGGATTCTGAACAGAAGGTGGAACTGTAAAAGTGAAACTGTCACAGTGGTGGCAGGATCAGGGGCACCGTGGACGAGATGTGGCTGTAGTCAAGGGTATGAAGCTCTTTGGGATGATTGTGAAGAGACCTTCCAGGTCCAAGAGGCCACAAGTCTGCTTTCAGAGTTCTGAGCAAATTGACTCGTTCCCTCAGAGTCCAGGGAAGCACAGACACCTGGAATCTTATCACACTGTGATGTCCCCCAGACAGTGCCTGCCAAGTGCTCTACAGCCTCCCCAGACCTGGCATTATGGACAGCGAGGTCCGTGTGGAAGTTCACTGGTCTGAAAACAGGGAAGCAATTTTCCAAGTCTTTCCCTTTCTTGATCTATAGTTTAGTACATTGGGATCATTTGGCTTACGATGTGAGTCCTATTAGCTATAGTAACTAATTTGCATTTTACATGTGTAATCAAAAACAAATCATTGTCATAGGGTGTTAAGACATTGTAAAATGCAAAATTATACCATAAATCAGCGCGGATGTTAACAGTGTGAGGAAGCTACATTTTATATGCAGTTAAAGTCATAATATTATTTCTAGTTAATAGAAATTTAACACTAGTATTTCAATAGCTTGTTATTATAACAACATGGCTTAATAGCAAAAACACCTGACTATAGTTATTATGAAATTACTCAGATGAAGCCACCACAGGAGGCAGTGTAGAACCCTCACTAAATAAGAGAACTAACTGAGAACTGGAGATTTCAGTGGGTCACACTTGTTTCCCATTTCAGCATTTCTGTGGACAGGCTTCTCTTGTCAAGCCTTCTTTCTAGTCTGTGAGTTGACACTGGAATGTTGAGCTTGCCCTTTGTGTCTTTTGTTTACTACAGAGTTAATCACAATACATTCATCTTGCCAGGGCAAGTTAAATTTTCTACCTGCTTTGTGCATATGTGGTCTCTTAACAAGTTTGGGAATAAAAATTTAAGTATTTAAAAAGAAAATTGGCATTTTGTAGTGGGCATATATGTTCACTATAGAAGGGGTGCAGAGAATAAGAGAAACTACATTGTGAAAGGGGGCTACATTTCAGTATATTCTGAATGTCTGAGGGCACCCCAATACCCAAATTTCCCAGCAGCTTTAGCAGAAGAGTAAGTTCATGGCAATGTCCATTGTCCATATTTCCTTGGTGATTTTATTGACATGATTGATGTGGGACTTAAGCCATCCTTCTAAGGGCTCATCCTAGAACACGGTTCAGTTGCCTCACCTATGTGACGGGGCCAGCACCTCCTCGGAAATGCTCTATTCTCACTTTGCAACTCTTTTTCTCTGCTTTGCCTTGCATTATAATTCTCCGCACAGTGGTGCCAAGACTTTGCTATCCACACTACAAATCAAGTCCGCCATTGCTGCGTTTTTTCCTCCATACCAATATGAGTTCTTTGCAGTCCTTATGATGTCAAATCTGAGAGAGAAAAGAAGGACTAAAGGAATGGAGAACAAAAGGAATAAAATTCTACCTGATTGTCTCATGATGAAAGTGCTGTTTTGCCTAGATGTGTTACTGAAAAATTCACTCTGAAAATTTTCGAATGAATTAAATTAAATTTTAGAGTGACTGAGAGTTTGTCTTACCTATACGCAGAAGAAAAAGATCAAAAGGCAATAAATCTGGGATCGATATTATTTTTCTTTTCAATACTAGAAATGTTTATGTGAAACAATGGGTCGGTATTAATTTCACTTTGAAAAACAGCAGAGCAATGTTTATATTTCAAGGTTCTGGCCTTTAATATTACATTTGAGGATTAAGACAGCAGGTTAAAACAAAGAAGTCATTTTGTAATTCTGAGTTAATTGCGTCAATTATTTATTGATCCAGATCTCATTTGTACACAAAGGAGGTTTGATGGCACTTATGATAACTACTGAAAAGCCAATGCTCACATTGAGAGATGAAGTACAAAGGAAAGGATACTGGAGTTGGAGTGCTTGGGGGAAGAAATGAAAGTGATGTGTTGGATAAAAAGGAATTTAAAAAGACTAATGGACAAATACTCTGTCATGGAGGAAAACGAGGCATCAGGAGACACTGCTTGCGCCAATAGGTTCTGCTTTGTCTTTATTTGCTACACAGCTATATTGTTAAAACCTGCTTGATTTTTGATAGCTCACCTCGAGGGCGGAAGGAAGAAATCCAATTTCTTTTCTAGAAGGTCTAGTGATGACCAACTAAACGATGGCCCTTGGGGATAGTATTTGTACCCAGTGACAGCAATTAATGAAACCAATAAATCAATTAGTTAAATTAAATTAAGATCCACCCAGCTGTTTCCATCGCCAAGCCATGTGTAACTAAAGGTGATTATAATGGTGCCCTTGATGTGGAGTGGATGCGACCTAAGTGATCTTTGCTGTTTCACGTCCTTAACGTCTCCCCCTCTATAGAATTATAGCTCTTCCCCCTTTGTCTTGACTCTGTATTGGACAAACTTTGCTTGGGGGAGAGTTCTTGATAGAGGCAGCAGAAATATTCTTTGCTGCACAGAATCACAACCAATAATACCCAGGGCCATTTTTTTTTTCCTACTTATTCCTTTTTTCTTTTGGAATTAATACATCTTATTTTTCTTCATAGATGATTTTTTTGCATTGATACTCATCCGTGGCGAAAGGTGAAGGTTCCTCTACTCCTCGACAAGGTTCCTTCCTCAGGCTTCTGCTTTCTTGAGGATGCCCTCAAGATGCCCTCCTTCAGTTCGTGTCATTTCACATCCTAGCTCCTCAACAAACTGCTTGTCTTGCTCTCTTTTCCTCTCTGCCTCCTCACATCCAGTGTCTCATTTCTCTGTCCATATCCTGTCAATCCCCCCCCCACACACACACACAGTGATCACCCTGACTATCTCCACAACTTCTGTCCAGAGACAGATCAGCCCATCCTTCTGGAGCTTTTGATGATTGTCACCCTTCTTAATCAAACCGTCTCTATGCCTCTCTCAACACATATCCTTTATCACCTTTATGAATCATCACTCAACACTGCCCACTTTGGGTCTTTTCCATACTTAACAAGCATTTATATTTATGTTCTAAATATAAATGTGAACAGGATATACGTTGTACTAGTGTGCAAATAACTAAAGTGTAGTGAAATTAAAATGCAATCTTCTGCTAAAAATGGTACAGTATTGAAGAGAATGACTTTTGTCTGATGGGACATCTATCCTGAATAGCCTAAGAAGAAGACAAATATCAATCCCAACACAGAAAGCAGTATTGGGGTAAGTGGAAACCTGCAGTTATAGAAGTCCACAGTCTGATCTGATCAGAGGTCTGGGAATTCGAGAGTATTGTCTGTGGGTTATAGTATGTAATAGTATGAAGATGGATTGTGACCAGACTGAGGAGTTTTCAGTGCTACATGGGCAAGTTTAGACTTTGCCCCAAAATACACGGAGGCTAAGATTTTTCAGCCAATTCAAAACATCTTACATGAGTTTCAGAAGTTATGTATCAGCAGTGTGAAGACCAGACTGGCATTAGGAGGACCGTTTAGAAGCGCGTCTTAGGGTAGGCCAGGAAGCTCAGTGGACTAAAGTGTTGCTTGGGCAGAGCACAGGGACAGGCCCTGGGCCACCCTGAGACAGAAATTCGGACTGGGCACAGTGGTGCACTCCTGTAATCCCAGCGCTTGGGAGGCTGAAAGCAGGAGGATCACTGGTAGTCCAGTCCATGTAGTGAGACCTCGTAGACTCTGTACTAATTTTTATAATGATTAAAAAACAAAGAAAAGTCATCTGAATGATCTCAGAGAGAGAAAAATGATTAGGCTGTGAACAAGGATAACTTCACTGGCAATGCAGACTTAAGACTTGAAATGCTGTGTGGGTAAAATGGATAAAATAGAGCACTGATTTGTGATAAACACACAACTCTGCTGTTTCTAAAATAATTTTAAAATAATATCATGCCCCTGTGAAAACATTCCAATACTTTCTCACTATAGACTTCACTATGATGTTTTTTAAATCAATCAACATTGTTGCGGATGTAAGTAAATTAAAGTCGGGAGCCACATCAAGGGAGTAGAGAGGGATATTGGAAGGACACTGTAGTATCTCAAAGGACTCAAGAAAGATGCAAACAATCCCATGTCACAAAGGCCACAAATCCAAGTGGTGACAGCTACCTTCACGTAGACAATTCAGGAGCATCTCACTAAATTTTGATATTTTTGATATTGGCATAAATGAATTCCCATAATCCCAGACTTCAGGATTCTGTGTTGAAATTTACACAAATTTGAGCTCTGGTTGAAAAGATTTGGGCAAGATGTCGTCCCAGCTTGATTCGACTGACTGTTGAGCAAGGTCGGCCTGTACATCTCTGACCACTAGTGCCAGCTGCAGGTGGGTTCAGGTCAGCCTCACAGGGAAGGGGGGACTTTGTGAGCTGGGCAGATCTTCCCTCGAGTGTCAGACTCAAGAATCTCCTGGAACCTGGCTTTTCTACTACACCATAGAAATATACAGATTTCATGGACTCCCTGCAAACATATGCACAAAGGTAAATAAAGCACCCTTTCCCAAAACAATAAAGGTTACACTCCTTAGCCTGTTTTCCCAGGGCCTTGGTGATGCAGCTTCCTGGAATCTCTCAGCAAGCTCATATCCTGTTCTTTCCTTCTCAGACACTTATGGCTACACAACAAATTACTTGCCCAACTCTGAAACCTTACTCATGTCACTCCACCTCTTTATAAGGAATGTCCCAGCCCTCTTATTGGCATCTCACTCAGCCCTAATGGCCCAACTGAAAACCTATTCCTTTTATGAAATCTTCCATGAGTCATCCATCAACACAGGGTGATATCCCCTCTCTTCTTGTCATTTATAAGACTTCGTGTCTATTTTTCACATGGCCTTTAATACTTTCTCCTGTACATTATGGCTCCTGTAGAGTTTATGTCTGCTCTTAGATTCTAACATGCCTGGAAACAGGATCCAAGACCCTAGGTGTCATTTAGCTTTATGCCCGCACCTCAGGGTACTCTGTCAGTGTGGCGCTCTGAGGACATGCCTGTCGACTGAATGAGAGGCCCTGCTCTGAGAGAGACAAGGCTCTGCCTAATTTGATCCTGTTTGTATTTTTCACAGGCCTTCTTTTTCAGGGAAATGAGATGTTGTTTCATTCTCCTTTTTATTATACTCATGTTCTTAGCATTATATTTTATGATCCCTGCTAGAGAATACATCTTCTTTTCTTCAACCCTTTTCCCCCCTGGAGATACATCTCTCCTTATTCAGTTTATTGTCATGTAATGAATGATTATTCATTGGAATGGCTTGCTTGCTCGCATTTATTCTAAAGCCTGGCTGTTTAAGTTGGTTTCATTTATTCAGAAAGGGAGAATTCTGACCAATTTGAGAAATAACCTCCTGTCCTGAAATTCATTGTCATGAGAGGCTATGAACTCTCAGAGGAGAAAATGGTGTCTGATGCTTTTATTTCAGACAGTGACATCTCACTCCTTCCCACTCTACTCCAGCATTTGCATCATTTCTTTAAAAATCATGGCCTTAGGAATTACCGCGCAAGTATTTAAATTCAATTTAGCTAGTAAAAGAGTCCCTTCTCTTTGTTTAAATTACGAAACCACACTTACAAAATGGCCCGATGACAGAAATCCTTTCTCTGTCTGGCCTGCTTTCTAGGTGGCTGGGGCTGGGGACACCGGGCAGGAGGCTGCGCCTTGCACGGAAACACAGCGTCCTCTGCTGGCGAGACGCCCCCAGACCTCAGCCTTGAGGGGCGAGTCAAGGCTTGGGCAAATCTTTGGCTGGCTGTCTACTCCTGGTTGGGGATTAATTTTAGATTTCAACCGCCCATCATCCATGAAATAACTGAAACTTGTTAGCTGTATTCCATAGAAAGTCATCAACAATTCTCTCTGTCTCTTTTCCTTTCTTTCTCTCTCCCTTCTTTTTTTTTTTTTTCTTCTCCCTCCAGAGCTTTCCTAGTTGATGAAATTAGTGTCACTGCCATCATCAGCTAGTTCCTTAGAAACCAGCTGTGAAGATGTTCTTGGGGTCTCTAGGTGGCTGCATTTCAGTGTGGTCTTTGGCATATACCAACCCTTGGCTGGGGTCCACAACCAGCCATCATTAAATGAAGTTCCCATCTGTAGCGAATATGTGGAAAATGAGTGTATCTCGTGTTTATTATAAAATACACAGCTTGACATTCTCTTCTCTCTGGTAAAGATCCCGTGGGCTGGCTGAGCGCACCTTCTCCTACCTCAGAGGGCTGCAAGGGCGCTAACCCACTCCAGATTACTGGCTTCACCATGCTGTTCCTGTAGCCTTGCAAAGCGGTGTCTCTCTGGGATGGCGGGGGCGGGAGATGGGTTGGTGTGAACCAACACATGATCAGTGGGCAAGTGCGCTGCCTTTTGTAAGATTTAAGAATTCTGAAACCTCCTGCATCCTTCTCTATAATTATCAAGCATACATAGCTCATTGTTGCCGTGAGTGACAAGAGTGACCTTCTGCTGTATTCAGGAGTACAAAAACAGGACGACATGCCGGAGCCTTGTCAATAGAACCCATGCCCCCCCCCCAGCCCCATTTGTAGTTATTTTCATCTGATTTTTTTTCTTTTCATTCATCTGATTTTGATGGACCGGCTGCTGCCTTCTTCACCTTCTTTCAGTGACTGTGGTCCAGGTTACTACTTTTCTCATTGGAAGCAAAAGTGGGCTCCCAATATACCAGCACATTTACTAAATTTCAAATTCATTCAAATTAAGAGCATTTTGTTTTAAGAACAGTAATCATTCCTCCCAGACAGATCTGAATCAAACCTGGATTTAACAAAAGCTTTCATTGCTCTGATCATGGAAAGGGCTCATACCCAGGACCTACTGTCTGTGTGCATTCTCTTGCCTTGCCATTGTGCCATACCCATTTGCAGTTCTATATGCTAGCTTATTTATGTTTGAGCCATTGTCCCTAAATAATCCTGGAGCTTATGACGATTACAGGCATTGCTTTAATCGTATTTAGTTGTGACTATATTATCATCACAAATATGGTGGCTGTTCAACTGACTTTGATAACCTACTCTACCACTTATATGAATATTATTATTATTGATTTTGTGCCCTCTTATAAACTGTGCAATATCAATAATTGACAAAGAAATGGAAACATTAATCTGAAACATAGACTAAAGAAACTCTATTCCCTGTATCAAAGGATTAGGTGTAAATAGTTCATTTATAAGTTTGCTCAAAACTTGATGTTTTCTTCTTAATACTAACAGTTTGATAAATAATCTTGAGTGCCTAGGATAGCCACTGTGTCAAAATCTACTTAAATTATAATATATTGGTCAGATAAGAATTGAGAGTCCAGGGCTGCAACTAACTATATTTTGTAGGGGGTGACAAAGATACCTTCTTTTCCTATGAGAAGCAAGGTGACCATAGGTAAAATTCAATGATCATAAAATTCTACCGCACTTCCAGTCTTTTGCATCCCAGTTTGCTACCCTCACTCAAATCCGCTATGGTGAAATCCACTTAAAGTAGTAGCCAGGCTGTCAACTTTGAGGGTTTCAGTTCCACTCAAGATCACTGAACACAGGCTATGAATATAAATCTCGGGAACAGGCTTGGTTAGACCCAAAGGGCTAGAGCTGTTTTTCTCCTAGAACTGGTCTCTTCTTGACCTGGCTAGACTGACAGGATGCCCAATATTTTTGGAGTGTCACAGAAGAATTCTGGGGGTTGAGAAGGTCTGGTGCTTCTTTGTATGCTTAGCCCTCGATTTGCCTTCAGAAGTCCCATTTCCTCAGCCTCCTCACGGCTGTCCTCCACTGGCCACTCTCAGTACTACAGTTTAGGGCCAGCTGTCTCCATCCTTTGAACTTTCATTCTTCCTTCTGTGGTCCCCTTATTAGCCTCTGCTTTACACTCACACCGACCTTGATTTTCTTCGCTCCAAACGCATTTATCAATCTCCATTCTCTCTCCATTACTTTTCTGTGTGCTAATATTCCCCTGTTCAGAAACCTTTGCAACTTTCTTTTGTTTCCACAGTATATGTAAAGTAGCTCAACAGGCCCAGTGTACAATGTGAGTATGTTTAAAAACATCATGTAAATCATAGTAAATATGTACAAGTTCTACTTGTCAATTTAAATAAATAAATTAATTAAAAATATTGAGCCTTTGATATGTTGAATATAAAATGCTGCTGGCTATTCACATGGTAGTGTGCATAGTGGGTGAATGGATAAGTCTCACACACCTATGCGAGAATCTCTAAATAGATGTATATGTATCCAGCACTTTGAACATGATAGATGTGTGAGATCTCCTGAGTAAGAATGGTCAGAGAAAAATCTGAGGACTGAATCCTTCAGTTGCTTGGGTGCTGGAAAGATAAGGAAGACAAGTTCTTCCAGTCTGGCATAGGAGGCAAGGTCAGTGTGGGTAAAGAAGGTGGAAGGAAACCCAAATGACGGCATGCAGTGAAGAAAGTGTTTAAGAATG